>MIQA02018757.1:0-15055 GCA_001887855.2 Sclerospora graminicola
GTAGCTTTCTGGTTATTGATTTTCCCATCCGCCTTGGCCTGCTTGAACCATTTATCCGGCGAGTGATACTTCCAATAACCTCGCGACTCGCCAGGTAACAAGTTCAATTCCATTCGCACTTCAGACCGGGAATACTCGTCCGTCCGTATACTGCTCACCAGGAAGGGGTCAGCCGTACCGGCCGGGGCCCGGGTGACGTAATCGTCAAACTTACATGTATTGTCGGTTATCCTTTGCTTTGCTTCTTGATTATCCTCTTTACCGACATATGCATAGATACTAACACTAGACCGCTCGGCTCGAACCAGATTCCAACCTGGCGAGCGATCTCGTTTAACATTTTTTCCGCTCCGGGCGGCAGCATTCCAGCATGCTTGGTCGGGACGTACCACTTCTTCATCAGGTTGTAGAATTCTTCAATTGGGCACAGTCCCGCCTCATGCACCTCCCCGCAAGTCTTACACGTGAACAGGCAGTGTTCCGCCGGGTGTCCTTTCCTCTCGCACTTCTTGCACGTCAGCCGCTTCCAGCAGCTCCGGTCGTCATGCTTGATGGACCCACAGTGGGTGCACTTGCGCCTGGGGTAATCCTGGTCAGTTCGAGCCGGAAAACCCTTCGACTGACCGGACCCGGCTGGCAGCCTGGACGGCTGACTAGCTTCTGCCGAGAAAAGGTACCGATACTGTTCCCCCTCAGACTCGCCCCCAGATCGCTGATACTCCTCTTCCGAGCTGGTCGCGTCTGACTCTCGGGCGACCATGCGGACGGCTCGGGCCGTCCTGGTAGATGGCGGCCGGCCTCCTTGATCCGCGTTAAATCGGGACTTGAAACGGCCGGTTCCAACTGCCGCCTTGGGGCCTCGCTTCTTCGCTCTTAGGTACGTGCGCAACGTCAATTCCAGCTCCGTGGTATTCTTCAACCGCAATAACGCCAGCTGGTCTGCCAGTTCCCGATCGTCCAACGTGCTGATAAAATGTTCCACATGTTCACGGGCGGCTTCCGACCGGCTGGCATTTTCTTTAACGGAGATATCCGCCCTCATGCCAGCGACATTTAAGCGATGGAGATACTCCAGGGGGGTCTCATCCGCTCGCTTCTTGGTGTGGAAATATTGTCGCGCCGCTGACGTTCCAGATCCGCAGTATTGTTTCTCGAACGCAACGGCCAATCCCCTCCAGTTTCCTCGGATTTCCCGGCTGAGCTGTTGGATCCAGTTTTTCGCTGGACCTTTCATCAAATCCCCAAAGATCAGGCACTTCTCATAGTCCGACGTCCGGTCTCTGAGAAATGCCGACTTCGTCTTGCTCAGCCATCCTCGGGCTTGGTCCTCGTCCGTGTCGCGTCCGGTGAAGTCTTTCAGCTCGGACGTGGCCGACATTCGCACCCTCGTGATCGCTCCCGAATCCGCGTCAAACGCTTGGGCCGAGGCCATATGGGCTCGGCGGGCCATCCCCAGATCCAAATCATCCGGATCGTAATGGTACTTGGCCGACTTGACGGATTCCATATCCACGTCGCTGAGAGACAGCTTCCTATTCGTTGGCCGACGTCCGGTCCGGCGACCTGTCTGGCGAATCGGAGGGGCGGCATGGGGTTCACTCTGCTTGGACTGCACCGGCTCCATGTCTTCGTCACTCGGCTCCCTCGCATAGTACTGGACTGGCTCCGGCGCCTGCGTTCCCCGACGAGCCGGCTGGTCCGGTGACTTCGGACTGCCGCGGCTGGCGCTCAGCCGACGCTGCTCTTCCAAGTATCGCTCCATCATCGCCAAGAACATGTTCTGCAGGTGATCCGGCACCTGAGGGGCGACTTGGGGGGCGACTTGAGGGGCGGCTTGAGTGGCGGCCGGGCTGCCAGATTGACATTCCTTCTTGATCTGCCCATCCGCGTCTTCGTCTTCTTCCTTCGGTTCTGGATCCGCCGTCGCCGTCCACCAGGCCTGTACACTGTACTGGCCGGCGTTCTTCCGCTTGGGCGTATCCGGATCCTCGCGTCCTTCAAGTCTCACCACACGCGCTGCTCCCCTTGGGCCAAGCGTCATGCGGGTGATACCCACCGATGAGTCAGACGAGTCCGCTTCCGAAGGGGCAGACTCGTACTGCGAAGAGCCTGAGTGTATCCCGGCCGGTTTGCTTGTTGCCGGCGGCGTGGACGGCGCCACTCCAGTCGTAGCTGTCATCTTTTTCGACGGCGGCGAGCAACCCACTAGCGGTACCAAGTGGTCGTGCAGGGCGCTGGACGCCTCTTTCAACTTGTCCATCTTCAGATCAAACAACTCGTTCGGATCAAACACGCCGGTGTTAATGCCGGCTTGTTTGAGTTGATCGAATAGTCCTCTAATAAGGGACACGTGGCCGTCTGAGAGAGTTGGGGAGAGACGGGACCTTTCAATCCGCCTATGATCTTCGGCCGTGTTATTTTCAGCACCTTATCCGTCCGCAAGAACTGCCCCAACTCGTGAAGATGGAAAGCACGCTCCAAATCTATATTCGTCGATAGGCCGTCCTGCTTCTCTTCTTCCTCTTCGAAACGCGGTTTGTCTTTGTGGGTCGGATAATCCAATTCCTGACAATCCGGTTTCTTTAGGGGTAGGGGGGCCAGATCGCGACTTGGTCCCGATCCGGCCGGCTTCCCACTCCGGTCGTATCCGACTTCCGCTTTTTCTTCCTTAATTTTTCTTTTATATCCATAATATGCATTTGTTCGTTAGGATCATGGTCGGAACCATGATCCTTCCTCGGACTATGGCGACTTGCACCATAGTCCGATCCGGCTCCATCCGTGTAGCGGCCGGCCCTACAGTGAGTAGTACCGTAATCCGGCACAGTACCGTAATCCGCCCCCGGCGGAGCCTCTAGGGGAGTAACTTCTTCTTTAATGTCGACCTCGAACTCCCCCAATCCGAGGCGACCATCGCATCCTTCCATCTTCAGCAGCATTGGGGGCGATATGCCTTCCCCAATGCACCCGACACAACATCGTCAACAAATTTGACAGGTTTAGGTCTTTCGCCCGCTAGGGACTCGCGGTGATATCCAGGGTCACCAAGAGATCCGGGCACGCGCACCATTGTTGTGTAGTCGCTCTCAGAAAATCTTCCTGAGACGCGAACACCCACGGGGGGTCCCAGACGACTGACTATCGGAGGGGGTACTCCGTCCATCCGAGTCATGATCCGATCCGGCATCCGGCCGGCTGGATCGGTCACTTCCATCCGCTTGATCGTGACTGCTCGAATGTTGCATGTTGAAAGCTCACCTTGTGTACCCGTCAGTACTGGGTGGTTAGCTCTCCTGGTGGACCCTAGGGCGAAAAGTGTAAATCCGTCCAATAGGGAGATGAGGGTTAGGACTAGGGGTAGCTCCTGGGCGGAAATCGTCACCGGGGAGCTCGTCTGGCAATACACTTGAACTTTGTATAGTGCCGGCTGGACCGAGAATAATCAATCGGCCAGCTAAACCAATAACAATGAAGGGCGAATCCAAATGTGTATGTAAGGCAGATATGACTCCACACTCTTCCACAGAAGGCCAAAATGTCACCACTTCCCAATACTTAATACCGTGTTCAAAACACGGGCGACTTGAGGTGAGTATACGAAGTCGCCGCGACTCCCGGTCAGGGGACTTCCGGTGGGTTAACTTAACCTTCCCCGGGCAAACCAATAACAGCAAGAGGGGACCTTGTTAGCCCTCTGCCGTGAACCAATGAAAGCGACTTGCGTCTAAGAAAGCGAAACGTATACTGATTTATCCTATATCCAATACTCCCTTTTGTATAACCTACCCCAAATAACACGGCTGACCAGTCATGTACCTTACCTGAAGTAGCCCGGCTAACTCCGACTTTGTGTACCCGCCCGGCCGGTACACCAACCCCCGATCGTACCAACCCGGCCGGTACACCGAACCCACCTGGTACCAGTCCGAATGGTACATTGTACCCGGTCGGCTTGGCCAGATAGCCACCCGTCCGAGCTCTTTGGCCGCTGGCGTTAGCAACTCCTTGGCGGCTTCGCATCCGATCCGGGTGCCTTCTTCATCCACTAGAACAATCATCTTCCTTCAGGCTCCTTTCACCCATACCTTCCAAACGACCCGCGCCTCGACCGTCCGCCATCTGCCACTCGGCCGTCCAACATCCGTGGTCCTTCCGTCTGCCTTGCCCGCCTGTCCGACTATCCACGCCCCTTGTCATGTCCACCAGCCTGATTTCCAGCCGGACGCCGCCCGGCCGCTCGCAGGTGTGCCTGGCAGCTCCCAGATCTCGTCTTCTTATTGACCGGTCCGGGCATCCGGCTAAGGGCGACATTTCAGCCAATCCGGTGCGGGCATCCATCATCATTAGTCCGTTAATTTCTGGAGCACTTCACCACAAAATCATAGATGAAGTAATATACATAATAGAGATAGCAATATAATAGTAGGGCACGACCCAAGGGTAATCGATAATTACACGATGCACAACACTTAGACATCAATACATGTAGTCCAGCACGCATGCTCACTAGAAATACTATGTATTAGTGTGTGTTGCAGGTAGGTGCATGGACAGTGTCCGAAACGTCGTTTCTGAACGATCAGAATTACATTACCCTAACCTTTGTTTCGGTACAGTAAAGCGTGCCAGCACTTGGACAAGGGCCTAAGAGCATTTCCACCAGTATGCTACGTATAGCTATCCTATATTTAGCTTGATTTTGACTCGGGTTTAGCGGCCTTTTTCACAACAGTTGGATCTATGTCAGTGATTGTCGCAATCTCGACACTGCGACCCATTTAAAAAATGAGTGTCTAGTCGCGAGCCCTTCGCCTTTGTGGCCATTCTGAGAAGTAAAAGTAATTATAAAGGGAAATGCTAATGGAGCGGTATCAATGTTTGCCCGTTCGGAACGCATGCGTTATGCTCAAAATGTCTCACCGGCACCATATCGCATGAATGCTATCTCCCGCTAAATTTGGCGGGATTTAGCCACAGCTCGATACCCCTTTTGTGTACCGTACACCAAATATCCTGATGTGTTATATTACATGTAAGTTACATGTCAGGTATTCTGGCGATGGTTTTCGTTGGATACTTAAAGCGTATACTTTAGTAAATTGATTAAACCCTTCATTACTACAAATCCCTATTTTGACATCTTACACTGACACAGTTAAATAACACGATAAATAACAAGTGTTATTTTACATGTAAGATAAATCACCAGACCTAGCCCTGGTGTGCGCCTATTTATTAACCCAATTTTGACGATATTTTTTGGCATAGTCCCTATCTTCAGGCCTCTTAAAAGTAGGTAGAACTACTCCTCCCACCGTAATTAGTCTGTGTGCAAAAATAGTCTATGTTCGGAATTAGTCTAGCACAGACTAATTTAGGTGAAGAAAAATGAGTGAGCTCTCAAAACTTCCTAATTAGTCTGTCACAGTTGGCCCCCTGTACCATAACGAGAGTACAACGTACCGTAAAGAATGAGGGCGGGGACTTCCTGCAAATGGATCCCGCTGATATCAATGGTTTTGAAGACGCTCTTGCTGAAGAAGAGATATCGTAAGAAAGATTGATACAGGTCAAGAAAAATTAACCATTGTATTTTTGAACACTTTTTCAACTTGTTTTTCTATAAATATTTGATAACTGGTAATAAAATCGTACCGATATAGATTTTAGAGCTGTGACTAGCCTGGTCAAAAACTGACTCGGCTTTACAGAAGTTATTATTGAGAGATTTACATAATGGGGCCGAAAAAAGATGGGTTCAACCTTAATGGGGTCGCTCGTACTTAATATAAAATATCGATAATATTTTATGTCGTTGTGTTTCGCGGTAAACAGCAATGGCGCTGAACTAACGGATGAATCGGAGGCTGACGACGAGAATCATCCGTCGAACCGTCGCGTATTTCTTGTACTTCGTTTGGTGACGGATGGTAAGACTAATGTATAAGCACCGACATCATCCGCGAATTGCGTCGCACAGACGTGAACATGCCAGCCAGATGAAAACCGATTCCCAAATGGAATTCAGGCACGAGATTTCCGTTTGCCTGTCTCGGGGGGGGTTGCTTTAGTATAATTAAAGTGTGAGAAGTGGTAGACAGTGGTGGAACTAAAAAATCTTCGGAACAATTGTTATCGGTCTTGCCAAGATTAATCTAGCACCGTTCTTGGTGCTGGGCAGCAGCTCGCGAACGCTCCGAGAGAGCCTTATTTGCTCCGGCATAGACTGGGGCGCTATGCCGCAGTGGTATACGTTGCTATCTGCAAAATTTACTTGTAGCCGAGTGCAGCTTAGCATTGGTTTTGAAGCCTCTATGACCGCATTTGTAGCAATGTCGTGCTATTATCTATCGACAGTACCGTGAAACTTTATTGATGAAAACTTAGACCCCAATGCACCAACACAGCATCAGGATCAGTGATGCAGCCAGTGAGTCTGGCAATACAAACTGACATCCTGAAGCGCTATCAAATGACTAAGACTGTAGATAAGCTGCGCATGGCTGCGTCATTGCCGCTAGCGACACGAAAACGGGTCAACCACTTGCCATCAATGCTTGCAATAATTCCATTGATGCTAAACGCATTATCCAGGAAATTCGTCTCATGCGTCATTGAACCATCCAAAGTAGGTGAATTACTCTACAACCGCCTGAGAAGTTCTGGTGTGTGTAACCATGCGGACATGCAATGTCTTGAGACGACGGAGCAATTAAATGGAGCTGGGATGGCCTCGATTCCATTCTGAAAAAAACGTAGGTTGGTGTTGGTTTCTCCGAATTCGTAACCACGACGCCACCCACGACGGGTAAAAGGTGTAGTGCCTGGCCTTCATGGATGGCTATTGTGCCAAACCCGTGGTTCTCATCGACGTAACTAGACGAAGCGCTGCTGATAGTTGAAAGTATATTTATTGAAAAATATCGACTAAGTACGAGCGGTCCCATTAAGGTTGAACCCATCTTTTTCGGCCCCATTAAGTAAATCTCTCGTTATTATTACTTGGCAGCCTATCATCAATGTTTTTTTAAAAGTCCGTATTCGCTTTTTTCTGAGATTTTAGATCCTTTAGTGTAGTTCATTACAATAATGGTAAAAAGGCAGTTATAATTTACATGTAAAATGTAAGCGTTAAAGTATATGGACTCCATAAAGAGCCGATTTAGAGGAAAGAGCAGAAGCTCTGGCTTGATAATTGATTACTTGATAGACCTCGCAGCTTTGCATTTTTGGTGACTACACCCCTTAATTCTGTCATTTCAATCCCTCAAGAGCACCAAGAAAATTAGCCTGATGCCGGTCAATGCAGAGAAGATATTGTAAGCATTTGAGCATTCCTTTTGCAATGAAAATGTGACGTGCGCACAACAGGATAAATCGCCACTTACAGAAACGCCATTATATGTATCTATTCGATTAACTGTATCGTTAGACTAGCGAATTCAGGAGCAACAAGTTTTATTAAAACGTCTAGTAATCGACAAACTCCTCTACCGGATACTGTCTCAGTATCTTTATTTCCATATTTACTGTTAGCTATGGCGTATTCTTGTCTGTAGGGAGTTGTAACAGGGCTGCTGTCACGCAGCTTACACTATAACTTGCAATGAGGAAGCGTGCAAATTTGTGTAGGACCAAATGTGATTTGGTCCTCCTTAGTTTACTTTAAATAAACCTAGGTACTTCCTCTGTCCAGAAATATAAGGCCGTTTTTTTCTAAAATTCATTTTTAAGCAGGGAGGGGTTATCTGAGGCTAGCTGATTGGACGTTTTATATTGTTAGTCCATGTTGATTGGAGGAGTTTTTGTTTTATTCAAAACGGATCAGCGGTTTTCGAGATATGGCCTTTAAAGTCGGACAATCCATGGGGTCCGCGCTCTCAAAATGACGCAGACGGATCCGAAACACCGCAAGCACTGCAAAAACTTGGCAGCGGCCTAGAGCAAGAAGGTACTCGCTTATGCTCTAAGAATGCGTAATATTTCTGCTGTCTAAAGGTGTGACTAAGGATATTTAACTTTCTCAGCACTAGATATGTCGTTTTTGGGCATGAGCCCGCGCCAAGACGAAGGTACGTACAATTAACGATTGCGCGAGCGGTCGTCGTGGTCGCAGTGACCAAAAATTACGCGTTGATGCGGAATTCGTCGCGCCGCTCGCGCAAACCATCGCACTTATTTGCCTTTTTAATTGAACCAAAAATCGGACCTTAGCGGAGTATCTTTGAATTTATATATGAAATCGTACTTAAGACCAATTCGGCCTTATATTCCTGGACATGCTTAACTATAGGCGCGGCCTTATATTTCTGGACAGAGGAAGTATATCTTATAGACGACGATATCTTAAAGGCGACGCTCCTATATTTGAAGCAGTTTAAGGGAAAAGTTCACCTAAAAGGCATTTGGGATTTTCATGTGTTACACACTAGAAGGATTGTCAAAATTCGAGCTGCTACCGCATGCCCGTTCGACCGAATATATGTATTGTGGCAGCGCAATATTTAGTTGGTGAGCAGATAACGTATAGACAAACTGAAATAAAATGACTGGCAATTTAAGTGAGGGCGCATTCACGTTGAAGGAAATTTGGACAATAAACAATTCGTAGAGCACCTACCGATTGAAAGCTGGACGAAAGCGCAAAATGTGCTACGCTCCGCTCGATATTGTGTCTCTTCTCGCTCAACCTGCACAATGTGTAATGGTGAACGATGTTTTCATCCGAGCGCGAAGTCCTCGATAAATTGTGTGATTGCAACACGTTTTTTTCGTGTCGCATGTATTGATCCATGCAGATTCTTGGTGATCCAAGTCACCCAAATCCACGATGACATTTTAAGAGGTTTACCCGTGACGACTCACTTCTTCAATGGAAATGGCTCGACAAGTAGCGCATCGTAAACATTAGCACCATCGATCCATGATATTTTTCTTCATAACAGCACCTAGAATGAGCGGCAAAAGATGCAAGAGTTAGATGAAAACATAACAGAGCGAAGATATACACGTGCTTATACAGTAAAAATCTTCATAACTTCGGGCCAACGCAGCTTTGCGAAACAGAATAAGCAACCCTTCCTACCGTGCTGACAAATCATCCCCGAGGGGGTTTTGAATCACCAAACCAAAATTCAGACCCGATTTTCAAAATTAATCAGAAATATCTTAATAATTGAAGCAATTTTGTGTCATGTACCCATCGTCAATTTAGAGTATCATTCTAACATGCTCTCTCTTGCGAAACGCTCATTTAAAACCATGAGCCAATCCTCCATCACCTTTTCCCGCTTTGCCAGTTCACTTTCTCCTCTGTTGTCCACAGATGAAGCGCAGACGCTTTCTCAGAGTGCAGGAGACCGCCGAGTGCGTTTCCTGGATGCGTCCTGGTACCTGGACAAAAACAGAGACGCCAAGAAAGAGTTCGCCGCTCAACGGCTGCCTGGTGCTCAGTTCTTCGACATTGCGCAGATATCAGATGTAACGTCTACGCTGCCCCACATGCTTCCATCTCGTACGTAAATACGTGGAATCAACGAAGACAAGCGTTTGACTCAACATTTAACTGCACCAGCGGAGACGTTCGAGCACGCAATGATGTACCTGGGAGTGAAAAACGACGATATTGTGGTAGTTTATGGTGGAAAAAACTGCTTCAGGTACAGAAATATGACAAGAAAATCTAGAGGAGAACTATCCGGTGACTTGGGTGATATTGCACAGTCCAGCGCGTTGCTGGTGGACATTTAAGTACTTTGGACACGTCAGCGTACACATTCTCAATGGTTGGTTTATTCAAAGCTCCACATAGATCTCCGGAAAGCAGGGATAGAATAAGTTGATAAATCTTATTGTCCCCATTTGCAGGCGGCATCGCCAAGTGGACGAAGGAAAAGCGTCAAGTTGAAACAGGAGAGCCAGAGAAGGTGGTGGCGGGTGCTCCATACAAGGCCGAGCCCAACGAAGCTCTCCTTGCATCGTGGGAGGACGTGTTTGCTAATATTGGTTCAGAGACGCAGATTGTGGATGCTCGAGGAGCCGCGCGGTTTTATGCTAAGGAGCCTGTATGTTGTCGATTTAATTAGTGCTGATTGAATGTAGGATTTAATCACTGACCTATTTTCCATTCAATACAGGAACCACGTCCAGGTATGCGTGGAGGGCATATTCCAGGATCTATTAACGTGCCATTTGGCAAAATTGTCGATTCAGAGGACTTTTCGGTGGGTCTAAATTTTTCGAGGATTACAAGTATAATTACGACTCTAACACTTGGTGTTGCCCGCAGCTTTTTCGAGACCTAGCTGAGATTAAGAAGGCCTTTGCTGAAGCAAGTACGTGCACTTGTGCGGGGTTTGTCGGAATTTGTTTTTAACCAGCCTTTAAATTTTTAATTTAGACGTGAAGACGGACGCGACTAGCCCAATCATCACCAGGTACTCTATTTTTAAGCGTTTAATAATTGCCACGATGTCGTCAACAATGGCTTTGTGTTGTCGCATAAAGCTGTGGATCTGGAGTGACTGCGAGCATTCTCACATTTGGCCTGCATTTGATTGGCAAGCCGCTGGAAAAGTGAGAGATATGTTATTCTTCTTATGATGCCTGCGTTTCTCACTCGAACTTGCGCGTTTATGGCTAACTTGCTGTGACTGCAGGGCACCCGTGTACGATGGATCGTGGTCGGAATGGGGTCTGCGTAGCGACCTACCCATTGAAATTGAAGCAAAGTGAGTACGCTAGCTACCACCCTTGAGGTGGAAGCGTAATTCTAATATCGAAAGCTGTCAATGATTTTAAAATTTGGAGTAGAAATCGACGTGCTACAAATGTTTATCAATGAGTTGTTGTTATTCAAGGTAGTTGTTCCATTAGTTTTTCTTTAAAGTTACTGTAAACTTTTGCGCAGCAGTTGGTTCGCAACGTACGATAACATGAAAGTGAATTTGTCCGGTCCAACGACAAATTAAGCAATTGGTGGCACATTAGGATTCCGCTGTAGTATTCATGCACTTCATGTAATGTGTTGAAGTGCATGATTACTACTGTTTCGTTTCAAATGAAGCTTATAAGCAGGCCTGTGTAAACTAGGATTTCTCCTCATTTCGTTTTGAGTTTGCATTTAATGTATGGTATAAAGCTCTGGATACGTGAAAATTGGAAAACAGATGTCGGGCTGGTTTTATTCCCTTGAGCTCATCTCTCTTCATACATCGCAATTTTCCACAATGTTGGTTGGTCGCTTTTCATCGCTTCTTTAATTCCTTAAAGATCCTTAGCATTTATTGAATTAGCTTGATTCGTACTGTATTCACCGTCATCTGACGCGTCGTCATACGTTTGTTCTGTTCCGAAGTCATCTCTATCGCTTTCCCTTCATTTTTTCTTGATTCTTTTATCGCTGCGTTGTCGTTGCTTGTGCACCTCAACCTCTTTCTTCGATTTTCTCGTTTTTCTTGAGAACCATCGTTCCCTAACCGCTGGAATTGACGATTTTGCAGTGTATTAATGTTCTTCACTTATCACGACAACCAATTTTTCCTTCGTGGAAGGTTGTACGTACATCGTGCTTTGTTGCCACTACAGATTCCTCCACCAAGCACCGTTTCTGTCTCTTGTAATCCAACACGACTTTCTTCCGATCTATTGTGATGTTCCGTTCGCAAGCACACTCAAAATGTATCGTGGAGTGGAAAGTTTCTTAATGGATACGATCGGAGACAGAAACGTCGTATGAGGCTACAGCTGACCGAATGATGGTTGGGCTGGTTGGATCCCCCCAGCCAAATAGGCGGCACCAGCCCAATCAACATTCAGTCAGTTGTGAAATTTCAATTGAAATCACGGGAATGTAATCTTATTCAACAGCGCCATGAAAGAAAAAAAATATTTACGAATGAGTTTACGGTGGGGCTTTGCAATTCATGCGACAAATCGCAATCGCCGAAAGTGCGTGCGGTTTTTTCAATGATATAAAAGTAGATATCTTTGCACGCTATCTTGGAGACCAGCTGATAAGTAATATAACAAACAAGTTGCGACTTCAAGGAAATTAAATCCGTCGTTGTGGTTTGTACTGGATCAAATGTTGGAAGCATTCGAACGAACATTTCTATGGCACAAGGGATCAAGCTTTAACCCCAAATCCATATAATTTTGCGAAACTCTCTCTTTTCCAATCTGTCGCTCAGTTTTATATTGAGTTTTGTCATGTCCTTAAGCTCACCGTTGTCGCAGCCAGCTTATATATCTTCGTGTGATATTGTAAGTATTGTTACTTGCCATTTCTCGTGATGTTTCAGACATGCGTTATGCCATTAGGAATCCCATTCAAGTTGATGAATTTTGACATGTTCAAGCTAACTTTAGTTTCCTCCACAGCCACATGAACATAATACCCGTGATGTAGCCCCACCCACAAACTCGAATGGTTTCTGAAGGAACATTGTAAGAAGTAAAATGCTCCTCGCTATGTCAGTACCATGCTCATCACTACACCTTTTCCCGGTCAAAGTTGGACTAGTTTCGAACCAAAGTCGGATTTTTAGGTTTTGTAAAAATGAGGTTTCATGCAATGTCGGATTCCTTAACAAGCAAAGTTGGACTATTTTCGTACTTTGGGGTGACATAACTGTGCACAACATTTCTTCCACCGTTTCTTGTCCAGATTTGCCTCGTTCACATCGGCGATCGATTCCAATCCAATTTCATGACAATCATGTATCGCTGTTTCTATTAATTGGTCTGTTAATTCTTTGCAATACTCGCGATTTTGTTGAGATACTGTAGTGTTTAGAAGCGGCAATGTGCTTGATTGTTTTACAACATAAACGATGACCTATGAGAATTGCAGGTACATCGAGTTATCACGCACCTCACCGTCTACGACAAATAATTCTCGACACCTCAGCGACCAATAATGGCCAATTAATCTACATATACCGTATACTACTGCGAGTGTTTAGCTCCTCACAATGATATAAGTCAGGTTCATTGGAAGTGACATCTATATGAGCAAATTTTATGATGATGCGCGTCAACCTCGAACCCCGAATGGTGGAAAAATGGGTCAGCAACAGAACTACAAAAAAACCTTCAGCGCCGTGAGTTTAGTTGTGTTGACGACTGTCCACCACCCATACCGTAATTGCAATTCTGGCATTCCTGAGTTCGCCAATAGTAAGATCCGTTAATAACGTCGAAGCCGACGGCAAACTCTGCGCAGTACCGATCGTACAATGCTTCCCACTCGTTGAATGTTACGATTTCGTACTGACGAGCAGGGGCAGATCCAGAACTACAGTAGAATGAAAATACTTTAGTTAGTTTCAATCGTGATTCATCGTACTAGCAGTATAGCGTACATTTGCGTAGCTTAAAGTGACTGCTCAAGCGAGAACCCCGACAAGAACATGGAAATATACGATGGTACAATCGTCCTTTGATGTGATAAACAAACCAATTCGGCATTCAGCACGGGTCCTGGAGCTTCTTCTTCTTGGCTGCGAACAAATTTTCGCCACTTATTCAGCCATTTCTTTGGAACCAAAAAATACGTGGCATATTTGCTTCGTCCATTGATGGACTAATGTGGTGCTAACTGTTGTTGTCGAGTTCCTGAGCCATTTGGTGAAAATAAACCTTTCGGATACCCAGTTTTTCGCTGCAGTAGCAATAGAATCTCTTCCGACCCAGCGATTTCTCGTTCAAGCCTCGCTTTCTTTTTTTCTTCCACTTCCAACTCCCGAGTTTTCTGCTCAATCTCACATTCCACACAGTCACAGCTCGACTTAAGTTCAAATCCCCTCAATTCAGGAGCATACACGGCAATTTTTCGACACTTCTTGGCTCGAAAAATTGCTCGGCGATTACGTCCACACATTGTGTCACAGGTAGCAATGCGTCATGGGTACACACAATTCTAGCTCCCGTTTCAGATAGTGACGAGTTTGTTCCAATTTGAAGCTTTTCTACGATGATATCATCCTTCCTTTTCGCTGCATTTTTTCGTCGTTGCTGTCGTTTAGTCCGTCGAAATTATTGTAAAAACTGCTCAAAAATCTGGCATCTTTTCTTCAAAGCTCCGAGCCACGCACGACTGACAACGACGTAATTGGACGCAAACGATCCATTGGCTAGCTACTACAGAGCAAAACGAGAACAACTCGTCAGCGTGGTGTTTGTCTTGCAGGGCCATCATGGCCTTGTCAGGGTTAAACAAGTTTTTACCAGCCAATCGCTCCGGGATGTCCCTATTTACTCGCCAAAAAAAGGTTGACAACCCCTTTGACATACCCTTCATTTTTACCTTTGCGATATATCTCGAGGACTGACGCAGCATGTCGTCAGACTGCTTTTACACGCTTTTGTTGTTATTTCTCAGCATAATTAACGTTTGGCGTTCAGCATCATGTGTTCAAGCCAAAGCGAAAATTACTATTGATCCGGATGCTGGTTTGAGCCCGACGCAAATGATACAAGCACGAGGTTACGCCGTTGAGACGCACAAGGTCATAACTGCCGATCGCTATGTGCTCACAATGCATCGTCTTCCCAAAAACTACGTTGAAACCCAACGAAGGTTGCCAGCAGCAACGAATAAGCCGGTAGTCTATCTGCAACACGGGCTACTTGATAGTTCCTACACATGGGTCCTCAATTACCGCAACCAAAGCTTGGCGTTCATTCTTGCTGATCTTGGTTTTGATGCCTGGCTCGGTAACAATCGAGGAAACAAGTGGTCAAGGGAGCACTTGGACTACAGTACCACTGATGACAGGTTCTGGGACTTTACATGGGAGGATATGGCCAATTACTTCGAAGTATGATTTACCGGACTTGGCTCTTTTGTACATGTAGACACGGGGCATCTAAAAAATATTGTACACAGTTATGTCTCCACTAAGTACGCAAAATAGTCCAACTTTGCTTGTTAAGGAATCCGACATTGCATGAAACCTCATTTTTCCAAAACCTAAAAATCCAACTTTGGTTCGAAACTAGTCCAACTTTGACCGGGAAAAGGTGTATACAGCCGTGAGATGATCCAACTACA
>MIQA02018758.1:0-16813 GCA_001887855.2 Sclerospora graminicola
TCCCCTCCAATCTCTGCCGGTTTCGACAGAGTGTTGGAAGTCCATTTCCATGGACTTCATCTTTGGTCTTCCGGCTGATCACAGTCGGAAGACAGGTATTGTGGTCTTTGTAGACCGCTTCAGCAAGATGGTTCGTCTTGCTGCAGTGTCAGCGAATGTCACCGCTGCGCAAACGGCGCGGATATTCGTTGACACGGTATTCCGTTTACACGGAATGCCGGAAAACATAATCTCGGATCGTGATCCGAGATTCACAGGACGTTTCTGGCAAGAAACGTTCTCGTTACTAGGCAAGCAGTTGAAGATGTCAACTGCGGACCATCCGAAAACGGATGGGCAGACTGAACGCGTTAACTGCGTTCTCAGAGACATGCTGCGTTCATACGCGCATGCCTTCGAGCAGTGGAGTGACTATTTGCCACTCACTGAGTTTGCAATAAATAACTCGGTGCATGCTTCTACTAACCATACACCGTTCTACGTGAATACCTTACGGCACCCACGAACCCCGGCTTTACTTGGCGATACGCCAAATCTAAGTGGGGGAGGGACCCGCTCAAATTTCGAGCGAGTCGATGCACAAGCTGCAGTTACAACTTGCGAAGAAACTGATGAGTCTTCTACTGTTACCACAGAAGGAACTCAAGCAGTTTCGGAAACCGAAGCCGCTTATGCGGAAAATGTGTCGGCACCAATGGCTGCAGACAATGAAAACAACCCACCTACTGCCAATAAAGCAGTAGATGAATTTGTATTACAGCGCCAAGCTGTAATACGCTATGTAAAAGACGCGCTTGCTTCCGCTTTTGACAAGCAGAATGCAGATAAAAACGGAAGGAAAAACACAAATTCCTTTCAAAAAGGTGAATTAGTTATGTTATCTACAACTAATCTGCCTACACATGCAATTAGCAACTTCCCTACACGGAAGTTGCTCCCTAAATTCATTGGACCCTTTAAGGTCCAAGGTGTTAAGGGGAATGCCTACACTTTAGACATTCCCGCGGCCATGCGCCTCCATCCAACGTTTTACGTTGGGAGGCTCAAACCGTACCGATCGTCTACGTCTTCGGACGAGACGCATCGCCACGGCGAATGCCGTGCTTCTTCAAGTCTCCCAAGAGAGACTTGTAATCGGTCTCCAACCGATTGTGAGAAGTCTGGAGAGTTTCCATCTCCCTGACTCTCAAGTCGATCAATCTCGACCAGCAGAAGATTATTCTTCTTCTGCATCACGAGATGCGCGTTCAGAATGTCGCGAATCTCGTCCCGATGAGAACGATAAGTTTTCATCGAGTGGCACATGTCCTCGCTCAAGGCGTTACAGTGCCTCTCAAGCTTGCGGAGCTGGTAACCATGCTCCGCAACAACAACGCCGAGGGAATTATCAACCCCCGCCGCCCCTGATTGACAGTCAGGGGAACAAGCGTTACATTCTCGAGCGCTTACTATCGAAGCGCTCGGTTCCCTATAAGAAGGGGCAGCGTACCGAGTACTGGTACGCTGGTTGGGATATTCCCAAGAGTTTGACTCTTGGGAACCGATTGAGGTGCTAAGGGCGGATGCCCCTGACCTCCTGCAGGAGTTTGAGAAGGAAACTTCTCCTCAAACTCAAAAGAAGCGTCAACACTAGGTGTTGGTGGCTGCATAGCTTCGGTACTAGGTACCGATGCTTTAAGAGCATCGATGAGGCTCTTAACACTAGCGGGTACTGAGAAACCTCGGTACCCTCTAAGCTCCTTATCAGTAAGACGAGGAGCTCCCGTGGGACAACACGGACACTTCATTGTAGAAGGAACTCCGCAAGAGAGTCCTTCTCTAATGCAAGTAAAATGGATAAACTCCATTTTACCTGAGCGTGAGTGCTTTAAGAAGCGCTCACGGTTTACGTGAATTTTCTTCACGTAATCGTCGGGACCTTTGTTGTAATTCTCAACAAAGGCGTTCCAACTTTGAGTAAGGGCGTCTTTATCGTCCCTATTCTTTCGCGACCCTTTCCGGTTCGTGTAATAACGAGCCTGATAGAAAAGGTCGATGAAGTACCGACGTCTATCGTCGGTACTGCGATCGAAATGATGATTGCGAAGGTCTTCGCAATCATCAAGCGCGTTAATGTCAAATAACGGATATTGACAATCGCGCTTGGTGTGCCCACCACTTCCGGGCGCAAGCGTCCATGCTGGGGTCCAAAACCCCACTTTGTACGGAACATGGCGTTCCGTACGACATGGTGATTCAGAAGCAGCGTAAGCCGCTTCTGCGCGTTGTTTCTTGGCAGGTGGAGCACCACCTACCACCTCAAAGTCGTCTTCGCTACGACCTGGCGAATGACGAGGACCAGGAGGAGCTCTACGCTCCTCATACCACCGTTTTACGGAGTTGTCGCTGTCGTAATCGACGGCGTCAGACTCTACTTCGCCATCACTTAACGGCGAAGCAATTTTAGCGGGCTTAAGCTCGCTAGAATCGTTGGCAGGGACGGTATCGTCCTCGCCCTCTTCCTCGGAGTCAGATGACTCTCCGAAGAGGTCATTAAACTTCTTCTGGCACACCCGCCTTGCGGCAGGTGGAGGCACGGAAGATGTTGCATTCGCGACATCTTCCCGCCCTCTCTTAGACACTGCTTCTGCAGCGTCTACTACGAGAGACAAGGGGTCTCTCGGCTTTGTCTTTCGCTTCGACGCTACATTCGTAGCGTCGGCATTTGATGACATCTCCGCACGTAATGCAGAGGTGGTGCCTGCTTTTGCAGTATCGGCAGCGCCCTTAAGAGCGCCGCTGCGTTTGCTGACCATTTGTTCTTATGGTCAGAAGATGAGTTATAACAGAATATCGTTATGACCAACAAGTGCCACCATTCGATTGGCCAATATTACAATTATATTATTGGCCAACCAGCTTGAGTGGGGGGTGATGTAATGGGGTGCCATTACATAAGTGATATTTAAGTAGAAATATCACAGTTCAATTTCAGACTTAATGTCTGAAATGTGAATATTGGATTATAAGTTGTTATAATCCACTTTGAGAACAGATTCTGATATCATTATCGAATCTAACAAGTAATCTAATGATAGAAATATCATTCAGACCAGTTTTATACTACATGTTACTATGATTAGTCTAGGTCTAATTATACTAGTTAGCTCTTAACCATTCATAAATATATTCACTCTTAAACTTACCTTCTAGTACTCAAGTAGCCTTAGGTATATATATATATATATATACTTAAGTGATAGATTAATTAATACACTAATTAGTCTTTATTAAAGTTTATCTAAGGTAAACTAAGGAGGACCAAATTTACATTTGGTCCTACACAAATTGCACGCTTCCTCACTGCAATCTTACAGTGTAAGCCGCGTAACAGTAGCCCTGTTACAGTTATCATCAAGCTCGCGCCAATTAATTGCCTGTTGAATACTCTGCTTGAAATCTTAAGTCTCATTCCACAAGAAAACGAGTGAGTAAAAGGCTTAAGCAAGGAAATCATCGACTAGGAATTTCTTAAAGCATCATTTTCTATTTGTTCTTTCTTGGACCTTCTCCTAGCTACTTCTATGCGAGACATTTCTGCATTCGAATAAACTCCATGACAAAAGTTATCCGATTTCAAAGACAGAACTACAGTCTCCCATAAATGTATCAGAATTCGCGATTAAGCACGTCGATTCAAATGCCATAAAGGCCAGCCGCAACGGTTCTTAGCAGTTTTTGAAGCTTTGGATTACAGTAAGGGACTTTTTTGCTACTCGCTGCTCTTGCCTATACTAGCCTAAATTTTTTCCTGATTTTCTGATGCGTGATGAAATCCATGTACAAAATGAATCTTTAATAACTGTTTTCTACTATATCTCAAATCTATTCCCATTCGATAATCTAGGAAATAAAACTTTTAGCATAGTACCAAGGCTATATTTAGCCTGCGCGTGTTGGTTATAGTTTTTATCCTAATATGGCAGTAAAAATTTATCAGCCCTTCATAAAGATGATGAATTAAAAGAAAGAGTTAGAAGATTGTAAAGATTTTGTAAAGACGTTTGTAACGAATATGGTAAAACCAAAAAATCCGGAGATAAAGAAGTACTTGGGTGGTACCTTTTAGCTCCTGATGTTGAACGTAGAAGTTTCACATTTGCTATTGTGATATTGTGCTTACAAATCATTTTATAATAATATTTTACAATCACTATAACCCAACCCTATTGGGTGTTGAGGTTTGGATGCTGTGCTAGGTGCGCTCTAGGCTAACCCCCATATATTAGTATTGGATGATAAAGGTTCTGCCGAATTTACGAAATCTGTTTGGGTCACCTCGGTTAAAGGCTCCTAACCGAAGGACCACCCATGATAGAGAAGACACACTGAGCTTTAAAACAAAACGTGATATAGGTAACAAAAACAGTGTCATCCATGTCTGTGAGTTTTGCGTGAAAGTGCCTGTTTAATTTTATAACCGAGGATCTGTTGACTCAGCCGACCTCTTCGAGGTCAGTTGAGCCAACCGAGATGGCGACCACCATCTGACCAATCAGATGCCCCCATTTTTCAACCGAGCTGTTACAGAACAGAGGTGAACTTGCCCTAACGACCTACCAACAAGCAGCTAATAATAATAAAAAATGTAGTCTATTTACAGTGGTCGGCAGCATCGAGGACATTTTTCTACCCCCCATTTTTTTGCACCAAAATGTAGATCAGAGTGCGTAAAGCTTAGAAAAGGGTCTCCGGCTGCTTGGCACTCTCTGGTTCAATCAGAAACGCTGACCAAAAATCCCTTTTTTATTCTCTGAGTACCCACTATTAGGGGCTATCGTGTAACGAAACTCCCATAATAGCCCAATCCGGTGACTGTGTTTAGGTAAATTCGACCAATCATATGCTTCAAATTACAGATAGGATTTGCCTACGGAAGCAATACCCGTTTTTAGCAGCGGTGAACCCCATTTTATTGGTCACTCGACATATATTATTAATATAATGTATTACAGTATATGTTTTCTTGTAGTTCAAATCGTGGGTTCTGATTGGATTTGAAAGCATTCAGGTTAGGGGGCTTCAGTAATTATAAGGTTCTGCACCGAGTTTCAAGCGCATAGCTCCTAAAATTGCCACATATGGAGTTATTTGAACTTGACAGGTATCCTGGAAATTTGAAATGAAACAACAAAATAGCAAAAAACGTTATAAAGAAAAATGTCCTCGATGCTGTCGACCACTGTTAGTCTTAATTATTAGCTACTATGAACTTTTGAACTCTTACCACTAACTTCGGCTCAGGAAGACCAGTTGGAGAGTTAGGCGAGGATACTAATTGTCTTGAGACGGTGTGTGACGGCGGTGCTAGGAGTATATTGAAGAAGTACTGAAAAAGACATAGAAGAAGCCGTATCCCATCAACTCGGAAGTAAATTGTCCTGCTCTCGTATTCCGCTACTGCGAACAGTTGCATATTGCAGTGAGTCCAGATGAAGTCAACATGTTCCCACCGGTTTTAGTTCTGCCCTCGTAAACTGTTCGGTTACGAAGTTGCCACATCCATACGTGTGCAATCCCACAAAGACCCCACCATAATTTTTTCAATTGTTCCTGGTAAGTATGTGGTTTCATATTATACCGATTCATCATTGCCTGATCTATGTTGACAGAGTCTACAGGAGCTCGACGCAATACGATATCTTCTTGATAAGTACATAAGTCTTCAGTCTGGATTATTGTTCCGGTCCATGTTTGAATGAGTCTCTTCCAGAACAACTGCGCTCGCTGGCAACTCCATATGATATGCGCGACATCCGTCCGGTTGCTCCGGCAGTCCTCGTCTAATATGCAGAGGTGAGTGCCCGTCGTCTTCGTAAAAAAGTATTTAGTTGCATTGTGACCATTCGAAATAACACCCAAATTTGATAATCCGATAAAATGTGTCCATGCTATCATACCTGATTCGGGGATTGATCTTGAATACAATACCACTGTGGTGTATTCGCTCAAAGAAATTCCTTCTGAGATGCGAACACCCACGGGGGGCCCAGATGACTGACTTTCGGAGGGGGTACTCCGTCCATCCAGGTCTTGATCCGATCCGGCATCCAGCCGGCTGGATCGGTCACTTCCATCACCTTGGTCGTGACGACTTGGATGATCCATGTTCGTAAAGCTCACCTTGTGTACCCGTCAGCACTGGCGGTTGCGCTCTCTTGATGGACCCTAGGGCGAAAGGTTAAAAGTCCGTCGAATAGGGAAACGAGGGTTAGGACTAGGGGTAGCTCCTGGGCGGAAATCTTCACCGGGAGCGGATTGGCAATATACTTGAAGTTTGTATACTGCGACGGCTGGACCGAGAATAATCGATCGGCCAGCTAAACCAAAGATAATAAAGGGGTAAATCCAGTCGTGTATGTAATAGGGAATCCAAATGACACTCCACAATCTTCCACAGTAGGCCAAAACGTTACCACACTTTCCAATAGAGATAAACCGTGTTCAAAACACGGGCGACTTGAGTTGAGTATACGCGACGCGGCGACTCCCGGTCAGGGGACTTCCGGTGGGTTACTTTAACCTTCCCCGGGCAAACCAATAGCAGCAAGAGGGGACCTTGTTAGCCCTCTGCTGTGAACCAATGAAAGCGACTTGCGTCTTAGCAAGCAAAACGTATACTGATTTTTATCCCTATATCCAATACAATCTTTTGTGTAACCTACCCCAAATAGCCCGGCTAGATAGTCATGTGTCCTACCTGAAATAGCCCAGTCAGCTCCACCTGGATGCTCTTTGGTGTACTGTACACCAACCAGTCAGCCCGCCTGGATACTCCTTCGTGTGCCGTACACCAAATATTCCGCTACCATCCGGCTGCCATCCAGCTCTACCTGGATACCCCTTCATGTACCGTTCACCAATTATCCGGCTCGACCTGGATAGCCATCCATCTAAACACACTTGGCCGCATGCGTCAACTCTTCCTTAGCGGCCCAGCGTCCACCTCTGGCGTCCCATCCGTCTTCCACAAAGGCCCAGCCTTCTTCAGGATCCTTCGCACGTAAATCTTTCAGACAATCCGCCCTCGGTCATCCACCATCGGCGGCCATCCGGTCCACCTGATCCGGACGGCCCATTTCTTGCTAGCCCGATTACAAGTCTCTTGATCACACCCGTCTGGCTAGATTACATGCCTTTCGCCGTCCTGCCGCTTTTGGATACACTCGGCAGCTGCCATCCAGCATCCACGCTTTTGGCCGGCATTTTCTGCCAATCAGAATGCACCCTCGGTCAAATGTATCTCATACCTGGCCGTTAATTAATTCACAAGTCACTTCACCTCACCACCACTGATCTGTTGCTTGTTTGCTTTCCCATTTTTGTAAAATGTGAGTGAGTGCTTTGGCCATCGACTTAAAGTACAGTTTTTTACATTGCTTCTATAATGACGCCGGATTTCTCCATATTGATCTTAGATCCTCCTCCAAATGCCATGGAAAGTTGTGTAGTCCCGGATGCGGACGGCAGGCGACATACTTTTGTTGATCTGACATCCATTCGGCTACTTGAGGTTGTGTAGACGAAATCACTCTCCACATTGACTTTGATTAAAACCTAAAATTGCTAAAACATTACTTAAGTACATTCCCACTTTGAATCAATCTAGAGTTTGAAACATGCAACATGTACCCATAATCCTCATGTAGCCATATTTTTCATGACCCAACCCTGACATACAGTGGTTAAATTACTTACGAGCCACCATATATTGAATGTATATAATTGCTTATATTACGATGTCTGGAAGGACATAAATTCTGCGGAAAAATATTTCCAAGCGCTGATTGGCTACTTGCAAGCTGCAAGCAAACGTCAGGAAGCACATAAGGATTACGGGTAACCAAAAAATTATACGACGCAGACTGCGTCACACCACAACTCGTTCAAATTTGTATATAATGGTCGACGTCTATCAGAAACTATTCACTATTTCAGTACGTTTTGCAGAGATGAGCTGTGATTGGCTGATTCTGGAAGTGCGATGCAAAATCTGGGCGGATTTTTCCGTTCAAGTCTTACGCTGTCGTGAACCCGTGCGTCTCAGTGCTGAGGGTAGCACGCAAGACTTCTCTAAGTTCTGATCGAGAAAAATTACTTGGAATATCCAATTGGTTGAAGCACGCGTGACTTCGAATGTACTCTGAGTCAACTCCATTTAGTGTGAATGGACTGCTTTGTCCGCCCTGACTTGTCAAGTACCTGAAACCGCCGATAGGAACTCGCGAGCATCCTGTTGCAAACTGTAGCAGACGTTTTTGATATGTTGGACTCATGCTGTGAACGATCTCCCAAAACCATTGAGGTATTTGCGTCCCTGCCAAATTTGAATACTTTGTGTGAGTCTGCCAATCCATCACGTCGATAACATCGCATCCACACAAAATATAATCAAGTTCCTCTGCGTCAAAGAGCATAAAGAGGTGACGTGGAATCACTTGGTACAACCCTTTCAGAAACACGTTTAATTGGTCTGAAACGCTTTCCAGTAAATGGTAGTGTAGCCAACGCTCTGTGAAAGAGTGTTTGTTATCATCCGTCACGGGGATGTTCGCACCATTTGGTACTAACTCAACCGTGATGCTGCTGCCAAATGAATCCTTTTTTGTCGTCAAAAATTCCAATTCAAGCGTTTCGGCACCGTCGTGCTCCAGCATCCACTTTAAACTTTTGAACGTCATCGGGTCTAAGTCCTCGTAGTCAAGAAATGTGATAGGAATGCCAAGAATTAACTTCAGTAGTGCTGGAACAAAATGAAAGTTCATCACCTCGCCTTCGAGAAGCGCACGGCCTACAAGCCGCCCAAGCGCAAAGTAGTAGGCAAGATGCTCCTCATCGATTAAATGCCTCGAATCTGCATTGAAGAAGTACGTTTGGGCGCCACGGTTGGTGCAAGTTAAAATGGCCAACGACGGGTCAGTAATCAGCTGCATTACGAGAGCAAACCACTCGCGATGCACGCCGCCAGCGTCGATTCCGTTCTCTGCTGCGAAATCTATTCGCACGACTGAACGAATATCATCATCATTCATGCAGCAAAAATACTCCATTGACTCCTCAAGAACGTGCTCCCGTCGCAAGAAAAGTTTCAACATATCCAGCTCAGCAGGTATGATTAACGAAGAAGTGCACGTAACGAAGTAGGCGAATTTGGTCGGGAAATCTTTGCTTGCCAACTCTAGCAAGCCCTCCACGTCTACGTTATTTGAGTTGGATCTACCTATCGCAAATTCGAGCGCATTTGCAGATTCTGCTGGTACCGTCTTGATTCGCAAGTTTTTCGTCTCATTTTGCAACTTCGTAATAATTGAGCCAGGTTTTCCTTCCGAAAGCACAACATTCATCTCCGTCTCCCTGTCAGCACTGTTCTCCTCAAACACAGGAATCAATCCAGCGTACTGAGCGCATCCTTCGACCTTGCGATGCCAGTATACCTGTCCACAGAAGTCGAGCTGCCGCTGCCATTCCGTTCTTTGTCTGCTTAAACACCACAGCATAGCAAGTAAGTAAAAAAGTCCACTCGAACCAAAATTAACAGTATCGAACGTCATTCAACCTCGCACGTAGCTGTCGAGCTGTCAGTGGTGGTTTGCGAAAAGCTCGTTCAAACGGGGTAAGCTTCAGCTTTGCTTCGCAAATAACACAAGATTTGACTCTTTGTGTGTTTGCAAATGCACACACCCGGCACCGCAGAGTTTCCTCTTTTGCATCTCTACAATTCAAATAGTTAAGAGCATAACTATGAGCCATGTATTTTGCATGTTCTTACAAATTACACACACATCACCGAGTTGCAATGTCGATACGATGTTCGCCTGGTATTTCTTGACTGCAAACGCACAATAATTTTGGTCAAAATTTGGTTCAAAGAGTCGCAAAAAGAAAACGCTTACACCTTGATAGGAGCGCCTGATTTAGTTCACGAGAGCGATATTTTCTCTGCATTTGGCGAAAAACGCAAGCAATTATCAAATACAGCACCACCTGTGATACGAGGATGAGCACGTCCACCATTTTTTTAGAAATAAATGATTATCATTTCGATCGGGTCGTCAGTACCAGTTCATGTGCAAACAAATACTGTACCGGCTTTTAGGGGCGGATGTCACTCAAGCGGAAGCTCCAAACTGCGGGCTAGGGATTCTGTTACGTAAACATAGCTGCAAACCCTAACCTCGCCACTACATGTACAGTCACACCTCCCAATGAAAACTCCCGTACGTGGCAGAACTCCTGTAACCCACAACTGTCTGCACCAATCAACACACTGTATTTTGGTACTTGTATGGACGAGCGAATTCCCCCTTTACGTGAGTCATTTTATAAGTACTGTACATGTTACTACAGCTGTAGCACTCATTTCAGCCAATCACAATTTCTTTTTTAGATATACTACAGTAGTTGATCGTGCACTAGACTGGCAAGAAGGAAAACTTGACAAATGAATAGCTCTCTAAACGACAAGAGCGCCTTGGTGCTGGAGTTAGGGGCACGTTACGCTCGATGTGGTGTGTCTGGAGAGCGTGCACCTCGCTGTGTAGAGCGTTGGCAGGTTGACTTATTTGGTTCTTTTGAGCTTTGTTTATCGTATTGGCGTAATGATTTCTAGCTGGGAGAAATGTTAGAGACACCGAGGGACGCTGGCGAGTGGCATCGATTTTTATACCCAAAACTACACACCTTGTTCTATAAGTAAGTTCTATTGTAATTTCATCTTTACGCAAAGTGTTTAATGATGCTGCTATAGTCTCTTGCTTGTGAACCCGACGCGACGACGATTTGTCCTGTGTGAAGATTTGCTGCTGCCACGAATGTTTCGCGAGACGTTATTAAGTCTTATTTTTGACGTTTTTAAGGTCACAAATTACTGAGAGAAAATGCCGTGTATTTGAAGGCTAAAAAAGGTGTCATCGGTGCTGCAAATTCTAGGCATCTTCAGTGACATTAGTACCGTCAATGTTGACGGTATTATACGCTACAGCAAATCATACTGCGTTGGTAGTGGACTGTGGCTGGAACGAGACACGATTGTTGCCAGTGTTTAAGGGTATTCCTCTTCCTTTTCTTTATGGAAGTAAGATGAAAATAATATTATTTTGAAGAGAAGAATGGAAAGAAAACGCTTTGAAAATGTGCTAGCTGTAGCATGTGGGAGTCGAAGTTGCTGTGAAGTTATTCAGCGACAATTAAATGGTTCTCGTGATCAGCCGATGGACAGCTGCAGCAGTGACATGCGAGTGACTGAAGTTCTGGCAGAAGACATTTTTGAGCGAGCATGTTTCGCTCAACAAGAGGTGTGTTTCAATCATTTTAATGTTGTACAAAACTTAGGTGTAATGGTTACAGGATCCATTGCTGAATGTTGTTGACGCCGAGTTCCAGATGCATGACAATGATGTGCTCAAGGTTGGTTTTACAAAGTTACCCGTGGATTTGATATCACGATATGAAGCTTATATTTGTCACACGCTAATTAATTATAGGTTCCCGCAGACCTGCGCACAAATGCTGTGGAAGAGCTTATTTTGGGTATGTTTTTTTCTTGTTGCGTTGCTGCAATGGGCAATGCACTTTGATCGTCACTTTGTCGATGAGCCAGGTGTTGATGCAAAGAACGGGGCATCCATCGTCGACGGTATCGTTCAAGTCCTGAAAAAGACCCCACTTGATATTAGAGCGGCAATGATGGAGAACCTTCTCTTGGTTGGTGGAACCGCTATGATACCTGGTAAGCTTGATGTAATTGATAAGTTTCGCTGGTTTGTTGCTAAGGCATGAAGTACATACCGTATGCTCTGTCAGGTTTGGCCCAGCGTGTGGTAGCTGAAGTACGTGAGGCTTTACGTCATGACGATGCGTTCGCTTCAGCTTCAGTCGTTCTTGACCGAGTACAGCTCGTTCAGACGTATTTTCCTCCGAATATGCTTGCGTGGGTAGGGGGGTCAATTTATGCTGCAACTGAAGATGCCCGTGTCTCGGCCATTTCATCGCACGAATACAGCACTTCTAAAGGCACGTGTATTCCCGACTGGCTTACTGTGGCTGAGGAAGAATTCTAGAAAATCTTTTTGCAAGTTGGTGAATGCAGTATCGACCTACACGTAATAGTTTAACACGCAGGTGTCACTGAAAACTGGTGGGATTCTTATGGAATGTATGGCAATGTCCTGACATTGTGAGACAAAAGCAATTAAACTTGTGTTACTGTCACTACAGCCGTCATTGAATTATTTGCTGGTTCGCATTCCAAGTGGTTTCCCAGTTTCATCCCATGGAGCCGTCATACCAAGATCTGGCATCGCGGTTGCAGTACCAAGGCGCTTAAGTGGTGCAACATGATGGGGCAGTGCTGATTTTCGTGGCTGCATCTCGTTCCCTGGTTTAACATCTAAATTGAGTGGGGATTTTACGTCTTCACTGCGTCGATGTTCCTCTTTGGATTCAGCTCGGAGTTGATCTTTCGAACGCGAGGTGATGCAATCAACGGCAGCTGCATCGTCCTCTTCCTCGTCCGAGAACTCATTTTCAATCTTCCACAGACTAATGCGTCGAAGTTCTTGACAACCATCAACTCCATTGCGATAGGTTTTAAGTTGAATGCCTTCCGTCTGAAGCGAGACATCTGGGAAGTTAGTATCCAATAGTGCCTGCTCTTCCTCGCCATTTTCAAGATAGACGTAGAAAGTGTGGTCGTAATATAGAAGCACAAGCACGACGCCGCCAACGTGAATCTTGCTAGCAACTGCCTCGACGTCCTGAATAGTGTAATAGTCGTCAGCTTAATCATTGACCACGACAAGCTTTGCAATTCAACTTACCTGAAATGCAGCACATTTGTCCATTGCAATCTCAAAGAAACACTCAGCATGATCATCTTCAAGCCAGTTTCCAATGTCATTTTTGCTACCAGTGCGAGCCAGATTTTGCACGAACTGTTCAGCTTTGGACATCTCGAGTTGAATCGCAGGGACAATTTCAGCAAAATGCTCCATCGATGGTGTAAATAGAGACGTTGCTGGCATCTTGGACACTTCGCACATATAGGTCTATTACCAATAATCGTACACACGTCATTTCTAAGCTTCCAAAAAAAATGCACAAGGAGAAGCTAAAATCTTACCAATGCGCTTTGCTGTCGTCGTAACATGGGAATGATAATAGGAATGTCTGACAGCTCAAGCTTCGGTCCCAAATCAACGTGTCCATTATAGCACCAGTTGCCAAATCGAAAGAGCACCTCGCGCAAACTTGGCGTATCGATGAGCCCTTCTGCCCGGGGAGTTCGTCGAATCAGGAAAGTTTGATTGTAACCCGTGCCACTTACATCTTTGCAATGCAGCTTTAATGGCTTGGGTGGACTCCGATTCATTTCGAGATTTGGTGCTTGCCATAGCGTCAGCTTCTTCATGTTACTGCAGTCATCACCACGGTATGTTTGAAGATGAACCCCTTGAAGGTGAGAAGATAAGTCTGGGAAGCGCACATCAAGCAAAGGTTGCTCTCCGTTTGCTGCCTGTAAGACAACGTAGAAACTACGTTGGTAGAAAATGATTAGAAGCACGAGACCACGCACAAAAGTCTTGCTAGCAACGATATCGACATCGTCAAAGCATTCATATCCACCACTTTGAAGCTCGAAAAACGTTCTGTCATCACTATCGACCCACGGATGCTCTTCGGCAGCTTTCATCAATTTACGTTCAATACGTTCGCTTGAAAGTTCAGCACCAAGGAAGTCATAGACTTCATACAACGTTTCTAATGGGGTCGAGTACACCGACGTCGATGGCAGCGCCTTCCATTCGCAAAGATATTGCAACGATGCCTGCTGCTTCTGAAGAGCTGGCACTGCCACTGGCAAGTCGGCGAGCTCAATTTCGGCATTTCCTAAATCGACTACACCGCTGTAGCACCAATTGCCACAACGAAAGAGAACTTCATGGAGATTGGTTTTGCTAGACCGGATAATATACGTCTGGTTATATCCGTCGCGTAAAGCTACAACTTCTGATCGTGGGGCACCCGAATCGTCCGCGTTCATGTCGTATTGTTCCTTCGAAGAAAGCCTGCGTGTAGCATTGGCACTGCTATCGTCACCTTTAGACTCCATTACGATCGCGTTGGGACTTTGCTGGGTTTTCTCAAAGCGGCACCAGTTCGCACAAATGGAGGGACGAGCTGATGATTGAGCATTTTTTCGGTTGCGAAACCATCGAACTTTACTAATTTGGGACCTGTCATGTCAAAATTTTTCAGCTTTCAAAAATAGTGCTTTTTATACATGTAGTTAGGCAGGAAGTGAAACGACAAGTGTATCTTCCGTCTGCAGGATATGGAGCTCACGAACGCACAGCAAGTGTTGAAGATCGGGAGTTGCTAAGGAGCAGGCAAACCGGAGCAGGTGTACATAAACGAGATTGCACAGCGACAGTCTATGGTACACTGTGCCAACCAATATGTACACGATAAAAGTTACTTCGACTTATGCATCTTCCGTCTTACTTCCTGTCGTCTTTGAAACAATAACCTTAAGCTCTCAAGCTTATAGTTAGTTTAACGGAGAATCCACGAGGAGCGTTGCTCATTAAGCGCCGCAGCTGAAATTTGCCTTGGAGCTCGCTTACTTGTGGGAAGAATCACTTGTGGGAAGAACTACATGTACTTGTGTTCCTTCACCACATACTCCTATGTTTTGTAGGAAGAACAAGTGTGCAAAATGTCCCTGATACATGCCGTTTTGAAATCATTTCTTCACAGTTTTGACACCACCGTGAACGGTTTATTTCACGCTTGACATTCAAGGTCAGCACTTTAGCGCCCTGAAAACTCTTTTGCTCCCAGTCTCTTAAGGCAGGTACCGGTGGTAGTCAACCGGTGCACTGAACGTTTTGCTTGCTGTTAACGCAGAAACATAAGACTGAAATTAAACGGGTATCTTGAGGAAGGAACCTCGTGTAGCATCGCGTGTCAAAAGCGGGCACTCGATATACACTAATTGACTACAGACGGATCGTTGTGCAGCGACATCTGCCTCCTTCAAATTGACAAGCTCTTCCAAAGTAGCGAGTATCTTGCCTCTTGATCCATTTACTTTAACGCTTTTGACTTTAGTAGCTAATCTTTCGCTGCAGCCGCATCTATCTCATGGTTGTTGTTGGATTCTTCTTCCGACTCTATCTGGGGTACAAACCAATGTTTAGTGACTCCCTTTTATGACGATTGTAAGATCCCGTTTATGTACACCTGCTCCGGTTTGCCTGCTCCTTAGGGAAAAGTTCACCTCTGTTTGAGTTACCTCGGTTACAGGCTCCAAACCGAAGGGCCAACCAAGTAAGACACAACGACCTTCCATAGAAAATGTGATATGGGTGAGCAAAAACAGTGTCATCCATGTCTGTGAGTTCTGAGTAAAAGCTCCTGTATAATTTTATAACCGAGGATCTGTTGACTCAGCCGACCTCTTCGAGGTCAGTTGAGCCAACCGAGATGGTGACGACTATCTGACCAATCAGATGTCTCCATTTTTCAACCGAGCTGTTGTGGTGAAGTGCTCCAGAAATTAATGGACTAATGATGATGGATGCCCGCACCGGATTGGCTGAAATGTCACCCTTAGCCGGATGCCCGGACCGGTCAATAAGAAGACGCGATCTGGGAGCTGCCAGGCGCACCTGCGAGCGGCCGGGCGGCGCCCGGCTGGAAATCAGGCTGGCGGACATGACAAGGGGCGTGGATAGTCGAACAGGCGGGCTAAGCGGACGGGAAGGCCACGGATGTTGGACGGCCGAGTGGCAGATCGGTGACGGGCTAATTCGGAAAGTGTGAGTGAAAGGAGCCTGAAGGAAGATGATTGTTCTAGTGGATGAAGGAGGCACCCGGATCGGATGAGAAGCCGCCAAGGAATCGCTAACGCCAGCGGCCGAAGAGCTCGGATGGGTGGCTATCCGGCCGAGCCGGCCGGGTACAATGTTCCATTCGGACTGGTACCAGATGGGTTCGGTGTACCGGCCGGGCGGGTACACAAAGTCGGGGTTAGCCGGGCTACTTTGGGTAAGGCACATGAGTGGACAGCCGTGTTATTTACACAGAAGGGAGTATTGAATATAGGATAAATCAGTATACGTTTCGCTTTCTTAGACACAAGTCGCTTTCATTGGTTCGCAGCAGAGGGACAAGGTCCCCTCTTGATGTTATTGGTTTGCCCGGGGAAGGTTAAGTTAACCCACCGGAAGTCCCCTGACCGGGAGTCGCGGCGACTTCGTATACTCACCTCAAGTCGCCCGTGTTTTGAACACGGTATTAAGTATTGGGAAGTGGTGACATTTTGGCCTTCTGTGGAAGAGTGTGGAGTTATATCTGCCTCACATACACATTTGGATTCGCCCTTCATTGTTATTGGTTTAGCTGGCCGATTGATTATTCTCGGTCCAGCCGGCACTATACAAACTTCAAGTGTCTTATTGGTTTAGCTGACCGATCGACTATTCTCGGCCCAGCCGGCACTATACAAAGTTCAAGTGTATTGCCAGACGAGCTCCCCGGTGACGATTTCCGCCCAGGAGCTACCCCTAGTCCTAACCTCATCTCCCTATTGGACGGATCTACACTTTTCGCCCTAGGGTCCACCAGGAGAGCTAACCACCCAGTACTGACGGGTACACAAGGTGAGCTTTCAACATGCAACATTCGAGCAGTCGCGATCAAGCGGATGGAAGCGACCGATCTAGCCGGCCGGATGCCGGATCGGATCATGACTCGGATAGACGGAGTACCC
>MIQA02018760.1:0-11301 GCA_001887855.2 Sclerospora graminicola
GAGAAGGTCAAATCCTCCGACCTGATCAAGATCATCCCTTTCGTCACCGAGTCCACCTAAGTGAGTTTAATCAGCCCCGATCGACGGGTACACAAGGTGAGATGAAGTTAAACATAGATCCTGACGAGCATGAAGACCGGCCAGATGACCGGGAGGATCAGATCAGTCACCACAATGGTGATTCATCTGATTCCGATGCTGATCAGGATCGACGGAGTACCCCCTCCGATAGTTGGTCGTCCGGGCCAGTGGGTATCCGGATTCCACCCAAGACTTCGGTCATGGATTTGGAAATCGGCTCCACCACAATGGTGCGCGTGCCCGGATCACTTGGTGACTCAGGATATCACCGTGATTCCTTTGATGATGAAAAAGATGTGAAAATCAAAGTGGAGGAAACTTTTTCGGGTGTATTGGAGGAAGGCGTATCGCCTCCGATGCTGTCCATTTCTAAAGGAAGCGATGATCGACCTGGTCTGGTGGAGTGCCAGGTCGAGATAAAAGATGAAACAACTCCCCACATGGCCCCGATCGGGGCCGATCTGGGTTATAGTAAAGTTAACTATAACACAGGAAAGGATCGAGGTGCCAACCTTGATCCTATGCATAAGAAGAAAAAGGAAAAAGACAGAAAAAACATGGGGGCGGATCATTGCGATCCACCTAAAAAATATGTGAAACCTAAACCGAAGATCTTCGAGGAAGACGAAGAGAAGATCGAACCAGCCGAGAAGACCACTGTCCAAGATGTGGAACGACTGTTCTATCTTCGAGAGTTTCACAAGTTCCTGGTTACCAACCAAGTGATGAAGATCATTAAGCCTAAGATCATCGGGAAGCTTGAAGGTCGAGCGACCCGGCCGGTGATCACAGGCAGTCAACTTAATCTGATCAGGAACCTCTTGGCGCAGATCGACGAGGTCGGCTTCACTACTGGTGCCTTCGACGCGAATATGCTATTCGATCTGGATCAAGAGACGATCAGAGAATCTATGATCAACCTGTATGATCATCTTGCCTCGTTACTAGGGGCGAACCCAGTGGTTCAGTCGCCGATCGCGGATCCTTCGCACCGATCACAGTTGGTTGAGTATCCTATGGATATTGAGTCGATCTATCAATCGTCATCACAATCTGGAGCGGCATCCACCGACTCCTCGGTTGGGATCACACGTATGACGTTGGGCCCGAAAGGGATCCAGCAGATCGACTTCAAGATCGAGTCGCAGAACAGGAAGAGAAAGCCGGAACCTGGCAGAGTCGGATCGGAAGATAGTTCGAAGATGCTCAGGAAGTGCCACAGACCAATCCGACCTCCAACACCGGTCATACCAACATGCCGGAGGTCCCAGAGCAATTAAAAGCCATGTTCGCGACAATGATGAACCGATTTGCGGGTGAACAATATGGATTGCCTCAGTACACACCTGGACAAGGACAACCATGGCGATCAGCACCGAACATGAACCAGTCCGCTGAGAAACCGGTCAAGAGACCCGTGGACGTGGAGATGGAATCAGTCCGATCAGCCGGAATTGTTCGTTCGATATGCCAGGCTGATCACAAAGATCGATTCCACCGATCACCCCCACGGAGTGATGTGGACATGGAGTCAGAAGGCGAGATCAGTCAACATTTCGATCCAGATGATCTGGACATTGAGATGCCTCGCAGGGCGAATATGGCCTCCGCGCAGGCATTTGACAGTGAATCCGGAACGATCACCCGAGTGCGAATGTCTGCGATCTCGGAATTGAAAGATTTCACCGGCAAAGATATGGATGACGATCAGGCCAGGGCTTGGTTAAGCCGGACTAAGTCAGCTTTTCTGAGGGACAAAACACCGGAAGCTGAAAGATGCCTGATCTTCACTGATCTAATGAAAGGTCCGGCCAAGAACTGGCTTAAACAGCTGAGTCGAGAAGTGCGTCTGAAGTGGCCTCGGTTGTGTGAAGAGTTTGAAGAACAATATTGCAATTCGGGGGTGTCTGTCGCTAGACAGTACTACCACATGAAGAAAAGATCCGACGAAACGCCGATCGAGTACTTACATCGGTTGAATGTTGCTGGTCTACGCGCGAAAATGCCGATCAAGGACCCACGACACCCGGACATAGCCCGTGAACATGTCGAACACTTCATTGGGACTCTGGATAATCGCGATCTGGCTGATCAGCGAACCCTGCTCCGTATAAAGGACTCAGAACAACTGGAACTGACTCTAAGGACGTTGCAGCGGGCCAAGAGTCGACAGCCCAAGGTCGTGGTAGGATCGAACCGGTACCGGTCCAAACCACACCCTGATCAGGGCAAGATACCGGCAGCCCGACCAGCAAGAGCGATTCGAATGATCGCGAAGGAATCAGACAGTCCAGGCTCTGAAGAAGAAAGTGGCCAGTCGAATCTGAGTTCGGACGAGGAACAGTACCGTCATGTATTTACGACGGAACCAACGTATCGCCCGAGATCATCGACTAATGATATGGACGGACGGAAACCTGGTGGTATTCAACCTGATCAGGACCGATCTCGTAAGAAATGTGTGCATTGTGGGTCGACCAAACATGGAGATCGTGATTGTTGGAAAAAAATTACGTGTGGAAAATGTGATCGTAAAGGTCACCCTTCTGATCACTGTTTTTCGTATGCAAGACCTGTGGGAAGCTTCATGACGCCGGAGCATGCCCTATCGAAGAATTCTTTAATCTGATGCGCAAGTGGTATGTGCCGACTAAACATGCTGGTATGCTTCCACCAGATGTCGAGAAGATGTTAAACTAGATCGCTCACCAGGTTGGAATCTGGTTCGAGCCGAGCGATCTATGTTCTGCATTTATGCATATGTCGGTAGCGGAGATAAGTTTGAGGAAAAGAAGATAACCGACAATACATGTTCTAATTCAAATTGCATCGATCGGTGTCCGATCTACAGTCTCAGAGTGGATGAATATTCCCGATCGGACGTGATCATGGAGCTGGACCTACTGCCCGGTGAATCCCGTGGATACTGGAAGTATCACTCTCCCGACAAGTGGTTTAAACAGGCTAAAGCTAATGGAAAGATCAACAATGAGAAAGCCACTATCTTATTTGACTCTGGGGCGGAAGTCTCGATCATCGACTCCGCCTTTGCTCGTAAGGTGGGATGTCGTATAGACAGTACCCAGAGGCAAGAATGTGTTGGGATCGACGAGAGCTCATATATGACGGAAGGACGATCACGTGTGAAGATCACCCTGGCGGGATCCCTGGTCTACTATTTTAATGCTTGGGTTGGCCGGCTAGCCGGTCAAGACGCGATATTGGGGATAGATTTTATGGTACCAGCCGGTATACGACTTGACCTATCTCATGGAACTCTGACTCTGCCGGACGAAGTGCAGACTCAGTTATCTGGCCGACGACCTTTATATGGTACCCATGTACGGATGTTAAAAATGGGTCAGTACGAGAATATTGGGGTGTCCCGATCAGTCGATGTCATGATTCGGTCGAGTGATCGGCAACAGAAATTGTGGCTGACCCGTGGTGAACGATGGGTACCAACGTTCGTTAAAGGTATCGGCCGATCAAGCTACATCAGAGTCACAAATATATCCGATCAGCCGCTGATCATCCTCGAAGACATGATCTTAGGGATGTGGTTACCTGAAGGGAAAGTACCCCGACAGATCGGATATGTTTCAGTGGGATCACGAAGATACATTGAATGGCAGAATCTGGCTTATCAAGCCACCACGGACATGATCAGTGACGAAGATTTAACGGATGAAGATACCTCACCTATGGTCGAGAAGCCGGAGTATTCTACGCCGACCAAGCTGCTGATCAGGAGGCCACCGATCGAAGCGACAGGGGAAGGCCGGGTCAAAGAAGGTCCACAGATATTGAGTATAATTAGGCCCGGCTCACCGAAAACAGCGGACCCAGATAGCGGAAAGGACAGTGAAGAGTTCAAGGACGATCATGAGGAAGAAAAGGAGGATGAACCAGCTGAATTCATTACAGAGGAGGGTGAATCCGAAGTAAACCATCAAACGAGTGACGTACAAGGGGCGATTCAAGATGAAGCCAATCAGAAAAAGGTAGATCAGGTGGACGAACAAGTATGTATACACGAAGATGACGATCAGTATATTGAAGATATCGAGAAGCAGATGGCCGTGTTACCGGAAGTATCGCCAAACATGCCAGAAGTCACCATGGAAGATCTACAAGTCGGTGATCCCGAAGTGAACACGCCCGAGCAGATCGATCAGCTAAAGAAGATCATCTGGAAGAGGCGTCACTTACTGATGGGGAAAGGTAACGCCCTACCCCCAGCCGCATTCGGAGCTGTCTGTGATATAGACGTGGGAAATGCAAGGCCGATCGCCCAGCGTTGTCGTAAAGTTGCACCTCAATACCGGGAAAAGTTATCCGATTTGATCAAGGGTTTGCTAAGTACAAAGATCATCCGACCATCAACATCGCAGTGGGCATCACCGATCGTGATGTGATTAAGAAGAATGGGGTTGATATTCGATTGTGTATAGACTACAGAATGGTGAATCGCCTCACGAAGTTGATGGTCTACCCGATGCCCCTGATCAATGACTTATTAGAAGATCTGGATAAAGTTTTATGGTTTTGTTCGCTGGATATGGCCAGTCGTTTCTGGGTGGTTTCGATTACTGATCGCGCTCGAGAGATCTCGGCTTTCGTTACACCGTTTGGGCTTTTTGAATGGAATCGGATGCCGTTTGGATTAAAGAATGTCCCACAGATCTACCAGAGGCTGATCGACAATGCTCTCTATGGGTATTTCCAGATCAGTGCTGATCGGGAAGCCACTAATCTACATGATGTGTTTACGGAAGGTGAGCCAGACCAAGATCAGGGCCGATCAGTATTGGGAAGGCGATCATACATAGATGATATCTTGGTCACGGCAACATCCTGGGATATGCTATGCGATAAGGTCGAACGACTCCTAGACACTTGCGAGCGCTGGAATTTGTCGATCAGTGTGGTCAAGAGTTTCTGGGGTCAACCCAAGGTCGCTTACCTCGGCCATAACGTATCGATCCAAGGTTTGGAAGCAAATCCGAAAGACCTAGCCGCTCTCAGCAACTTACCTTTCCCCCGATCGTTGAAGGCCATGCAATCCTTCCTCGGATCATTGAATTACTATAGCAGATTTATCGAGGACTTCTCGATTTACGCTGCTATACTTTATGAACTGAAGGAAGTTGATTATCATGGGCTACGAGAACGTGATCGGGTGGGAGGATCACCAATTGAGACTGATCACGAAGTTGAAGGTATTGAAACGGATCTCGAGATTGGATCACCAACTGACCGAGCTGTGCCAGGGTCAGAAGACCACATGAATCGAACTATGGTAGCCTTCAGTATTTTAAAGGCGAAGATGATCTCGACGCCGATACTGAAACACTTCGATCCGGAGAAGATTCCCGTGGTGATCTTATATGCCAGCAAATGGGCAATATCGGCCGCATTGGTTCAAGATCACGATGGAGTTTATTGCCCGGTGACGTTCACAAGCCGAACATTAAAACCGAATGAAGTTAACTATGGCATTGTGGATAAGGAAGTGCTAGCGTTATTACGTGTGTTGGACGTTTGCTATTCTATGCTGGTAACTAGATCAATTAAGGTATTATCAAAACGATCTAGTCTGGCGTGGTTACTATCCGCGAGTGGTTTAGACGGAAGACTGGGGCGATGGGCAGCGGTGTTATCTCAGTGGACTTTGGAGATCATTAAGTGCACCAAGGGCGAAGAAGAAATTCTTGGGACGCTGGCAGCCAGCATCACGCCCCGATCAGAAGTCGATGAAGCCCTGATCGAGGTCGCTCCTCGGAAGCAACCACGTGAATCGATCACTATACCCCCACCGATCGTCGGCTCAGAAGAAGACCTGATCGTTGTAAGTTTCGACGGATCAGCGAGTGTGAAGAAAGGCGTAGGGGCGTATAGCGCGCTGTTATGGAAACTGCCAGAATGGACTGTTATATCGGCCGGTTCAGATTATACTCCAGGTATCACGGTCAATGAGGCTGAATATCGTGGTCTGCTGCTAGGTTTGGATCTCTTGCAAGAGCAAAAGATCGGAAGAGTAATTATATGCGGAGATTCAAAACTGGTGATAGATCACTGGAGAGATCGACTGTAAAGCGCCGCGGCTGAAACTACTGAATGATCGCGTTATGAAAGCTTTACGTGGATGGCCAAGACATGATCTTTTGCATGTGAAACGTGATTGGAATCGGAGTGCAGATCACTTAGCAACTACGGCTATGCGTGATCAGGCCGGATCGATAGTCACTGATCAAGCGCTGTTGGAAGAACTGGTGGAGATCAATAGGCTGCCTGAGCTGATCCGTGTGGAAAATGAAAAGGAAGCAGCCCAGATCTTGATTACGACGAGATCACGAACCAGATCACCACCCAACAGATCACCCTCTCGCGAAAGCCTGACAGAGGAAATAGTACAAGAGATGCGGATCGAAAGAATTCTCAAGGCTCAAGACGAGGAAAAATGGATCGGTGACTTGAAGGCGTTTCTAAAAGGTGATCTAGAGAAGATGAGCCAGAGTGAGGCAAAAGATTGTGCCAAGATCGCGTCTAACTACGAGATCGACGAAAATGATCTATTGTTTTACTATGTACAAGCTGATCAGGCCGAGGCGGATTTGGACCGATCGGCAAGACTCGTGATCCCGGAGACTTTACAAGCTGATATCTTACACCATTATCATGTTAGTTTGGAGGGTGGCCACCAGGGTGTAGGACGAACGTATCACAGGATCCGTAAACATTTCCATTGGAGAGGATTATATCGAAGTATACAAAAGTTTGTTGGGACATGTACGGATTGTAAAAAGGTATGCCAAACATCCGGGGAAGATCACCTGGAAATATCCAGGCGACCTACCCTTTCCAAGTGATCGCGATGGATCACATACCGTCCCTCCCAAAATCGTTCAAGGGCAATACCGAGTTGCAGATCTGGACAGATCTATTCACGGGATTGGTGATCGCGAAGGCGGGATCCACACGAACAGCCCAACAAGTCGCTTGCAGTTACGAAGAATGTGTGTTTCGACGGTTTGGAGCCAGTGAAGTGATCAGACATGATCGTGAACCAGGTTTTATGGCCGAAGTGTTCCGATCTTTTAATCAGATGCTCGGCCAGAAACAGAGCGCGACCATGGCGTACCGTCCACAGGCGAATGGTAAAGCCGAGCGGATGGTACAAACGCTGACCAGGGCTATCAAAATGTATGTCGCAGACCCCGCGCAACAAGATTGGGATGAATATGCGGAGAGACTGGTGTTTGCATTGAATTCCTCTTTTGATCGGATCAGGGGAGATACCCCATTCTATCTGGCATATGGTTGGGACCCCCGATCTACCATCGAGTCGGTGATCCCTGTTGGTTGCACACGAGGTCGAGATCGCGAAGATCGTAGATGGCGTATGGGACTCCAACGTCACTACCAACATGCGCGGGAACGAGTCAACGAACGATTACGAAGGGCTATCCAAGAAAGAGCTGATCGGAACAATGATCAGGCCGATTCGCATAATATCGAGCCAGGATCAAGAGTTTGGCTTTACTTGGATCGCGTGAAAGAGGGATATGCCAAGAAGTTAGCCCATCTGTGGCATGGACCGTTTCGTGTAGCCGAACTAATCGGTGATCATGCCGCTCGGCAGATTACCGCGGGTACTGATTATGGAATTTTCCCGATTAATCACTTGTCGAAGTTGAAACTGGTCCGAGAATACCCTGATCGGCCTAAAACTAGGCTGTCATGTGATGATCAGCCAAGGTTTGATTTTGACGAGGCTCTCTTACCCGAAGATAGTTGGGAAAGAACGCTGGACCCGAACGAATTCGAGGTGGAGAAGGTTTTGGATACCCGATCAGGCAAGAAGACCCTTTTGGCCGGACCCACCGTGAATATTTGGTTCGATGGAAGGGCTATGACGATCCCGAGTGGATAGATGAGCGTGATCTGAACTGTGGAGCGTTATTGAGAGAATTCGAATGTGGTCGGGTGAGAAGGAATCGATTTGAAGTGATGCAAACCCACGAAGAGGGTAACCAGGAATTTCAATATGCTTTATTCCTAAAATGGAAAAGGCGAGCGTACATGTGAATATATTTTTTCGTAAAACTGAAAAATATAAACCGAATGATATTGTCAACGCTTATATATCTAGCATCATAATAACCAAATCAGAAACTACCACCACTTTTGCGAAAATACTTAATTTTTGAATACTTTACCCGTATCTAAATAACCGTTAATATGACCGCACACGTGGCGGAGCGACTCTTTGCTTTAGGGGAAAAATCTAAACCTGTTATTATATATGCAATGTCCTATACCTGTGTACCATACATCAACTCATGCCTGACCTTTACTTCGAACCTATTTACTTCGTCGCACGGTTGCGTAACACCCTCTTGCCCATTCTGGCTGCACCTTCAAGCTGATCTGTACCGCTTCTACCCTGATCACGACCCGACTCTTCAAAAGATCTTCGACCCATCCTGATCTTCAACAAACGACCTCGAAAACACTTGAGACCTGCTCTTCAGCACTTGTTCACTTCGTATATAGTCCGACCAGACCGAGAACTTACTTGCCCTTGCATATCAACGCTGATCAGAGGCTGATCAGCCCTGATCACGATCGCCATAGTGATCGACCGAGCGATCAGGTGGTGATCAGGCTGATCATCCCTTGATCACCTCGGGAACGCTCTGGGTCATCATGATCACGACTCAATTCATCTTCTAAGTCACACTTCTGATCTTTATACCCCGTCAGGACAACCATACAACACCGATCTCGGCTGATCAGGCCTTGCCACGTCATCTTCGGACAACCAAAGGCTCTCGTCACTCACACAACCTGTCACTCCACATGCCCGATCTTCATTCCTCATCTGATCTTCATTGCTCAGGCATGACAGGCCGATCAGGCCGTAACTTCGTATCATGGTCAACTTCCACCACTATACCATTCAAGGATCGGCTGGTCACCTGGCCTTGATACGTCATGTCAACAGTCACTCTTTTCTTATTTCATCCACGGGAACTCCACTTAGTGACTGTAGTACCGATCGTGATCGTGATCTCCATCATTCCGCCAGTGTCTGGGACTGGACTTAACGACCATACTTGGCTGATTTCTCCACGTCGTGAATATCCGTTGGCCGCCACCTTTTCTTCTTAATCGTGATCAACTTTTTCCCACCCATCAACCGTCATATGTTGATGGGTGTTCTATCGTCACCAATCAACGGCCATGTGTGGTCCACTTCAGTCCCAATAATTTCCGATCGCTTTACCACAGCCGCCCCTGAGACTAACTGTAGCCGCGCAACGACTGCAGTTCGACTCACTCACTTTTAAACTTCCTCTCTGGTGATCACCATGGCCGACGCAAGCCAATCTCCTCTTCCCTCTTCGTCTTCTTCGGCTGCCTGCTCGATCGCTTCTTCGTCCTCCGTCTCCAGCTCGGCTACCCCTGCGATCGCCCCGATCACGACTTCTACGCCGATCACGACCAGCCTCATCCGTCCGACAACTGCTCTCGCTTCATATCGACCGTCTTGGAATCTTCCTGCTCGACCTCCATCAAATCGCCCTCTTCGTTCCTTGGAGCAGCTCGCTCGCCTGATAGATGGATCGGGTCCATTCACGTTAGGGCCCGTGGAGGCTTGTCGGCTACGGTCGGAACTCCGAAGTGCAATTCCCGAGTTGGTTTCCCTGTACGATACCAACCGGGCACTTACGGCTGAGCTATCCGATCGTCGGGTCGCGGCTGATACCGCGGCACGTGATTCCGCTGATCTGGCTGCCCAGCTATCGGCTCTCCGGCTAGATCATGACCGGCTTGGCAAAGATCATGACCGGCTTGGCCAAGACCTGCTAGACCTGACTGATCGCTTTCAGGGTCTGACGATGGAGCGTGATCAGTTGTCGGCTGACCTCGCTGCTCTGCGATTTTCCAAGCCTTCGGACACCGTCGCCTCCTTACAGTCGCTGATCGACTCGCTGACTATCACCATCCGTGATCAGGGTACGTTCATCTCATTCACTTCTTTTGTAATCCGTATTTGACTCTCCATGTTTATTTCCAGATGAACGTATCGAGGCAATGAAGAGTTCGATGGTCGAGATGGTAGATCATCTGCAACGCATCGATGATCACCGTCTCGACCGTGATCAGCTGCTGCGCGACAAGATCCGCACTGCCGAGGATGTAGAGCGTCGGGAGATTGAGGCTCGCTATTCGGATGAGCAGGTCCAGCTCTTGACCAAACAGCTTTTTGATTCTCGCATCGGCCGCACCGATATACAGAAGAGGTTGTGCGGCCAGGAGGGTTGAGTCATCCGCGAAGAACAGGCTTGTGCAGGTGTGGTCGGCATTCGGACACACGCCATACTCCTCATGGGAGCGAAGCAGGTTTCCCAAAGGCTCGATCGTTAAGATAAAGAGCAGCGCAGACAACGGATCCCCTTGCTTCACTCCTCGCCAGCTCAATACCAAACCTTCAAGCGCAACTTGGAATCGTGAAGGAGTACTGCAGGGGCTCCGGAGCGAAACTCAATATTACTAAGTCGGTGCTATTGACGCTGAACCGGAGTCATACATGCCCACCACTTCCAGGAATGCGAACGCTAGGTCGCACGGAGACGGTCTTGTATCTCGGAATCCCGTTCAGCCAATCCTCTGTGGATAATGCCCTCGTGGAGTTCCTCGAGAAGCGATTCTATGATGGCTTCAAGATGTGGTACAGAAGAGCACGAACACTTCGGGGTCGGCTCCTGGTTGCCCAAACGATGGTGCTTTCCCGGATATGGCATTATACACAACACGTGTCGATCCCAGTACCAGTAATGAAGAGATGGCAGTCGATGCTGAACCGGTTCGTGCTCAGTCGTAAGTACGATCGCGAGGCATCGCATATCCAGCTCATTCCACGCGAATTCTTGTACCAACGACGCAGTGACGGTGGTCTTCAGATTCCGTATCTGGAAGCACATCTGAAAAAACAGAGGCTTCAGCTCGTGCTGCAGTTTGTCAGCGCGGCGGGTGCTTCTAATGTTCGAACCTGGACGACAGCAGGTACCGAGCTGCTCCGATTAGTAGTTCCACCCACGGGTAGATACGGCGCCCTCGACTTCCTTACGATCTCTCCACTTCGGCATGGAGACATGATCAAGTGGAAAAGAATTTCCCATTGGTGGCGAGCGACTTGGATATGGTGGT
>MIQA02018764.1:0-10423 GCA_001887855.2 Sclerospora graminicola
CAAAGACCGAACAATCTTCATCCACCAAGAGAAATATACTACTAAGGTCCTGGATCGATTTAAAAACATTGTGACGTACCCCGTCACTACACCAGTTGACCGCAGCATAAAACTGTCTAGTGCCATGAGCCCTCAAACAGAAGCTGAAAGAAATATGATGAAAGACATTCCATATCGCGAGGCAGTCGGCAGCCTCATGTATCTTATGATAGGCACTCGCCCTGACCTAGCATACTACATGAGAGAAGTAAGTCAATACCTCTCCAACCCTGGCGAATAACATTGGAAAGCAGTAGTTCGAGGTTTCAGATACCTGCATGGCACAACAAGCCACGGACTAACTCTGGGTGGAACAATCCAGCAGACTACCCGTCAACTCACGAACAGTCTAATGCTGCTTTCACCTTTGGATATCTTCTTCATTGTATATTAACGTATAACCCACACGAGCAACTGTCAATTTTTAAATTACAAAAATGTACTCATCCAATCCAGTGGGGCTGTTGGAGTAAACGGCTTGTCTTAGTACAATTACCCTTTATAAAAATTACCTCTCTTAACCAATAAAGACGCATTACCCTTGGTACTCTTTAAAGAATTAACACACAAGAGAATAGTGACATTGAATCCGCTACACTTGCACTTATATGTGCATATATACATAAAGTGTTAATGTTTCTACTGAGGTATAGGAACTCTACGTGAATGTCTCTACAGACATAATGCTTAGTTTCAATGATAAAAGTAAAATATAATTCTTTTTGCCTTCTTGCAAGCAAGTTCTTTCTCTACCTTCCCTACTTCCACGCGCAACGTGCTATCACTTCAACAGGGGCGCCATTGCCTCCGTCGTTTCTGGAGGCTACTATATTTGTTTACAAAAGAAGGGCGACTCCGATAACGCGATGGATTACAGGCCCATCTCATTGTTGCAAACAAGTTACAAGTTTTTCGCTAAGATTCTAGCATTCGGTGACAACAATTCTTGGACGATTGATTGGTGACACACAACAAGGCTTTGTACACGGACGGAGAATGGACAGGACGGTGATGTTGAAGATGAATGTGATGAAGCACTTTCAAAACACGCAAAATGAAATTAGTAGAAGACAGTAGTGATGTACTTCTATTGGATTTCGCAAATATATGACACCATCGATCGAGAATACCTCATGTTGACTATGGATAGATTTGGTATTTCTCACAAGTTTATCCAGTTAATGCGTTCAATTCACAATGGGACAACAGCACGGTTTTTTTATGAATGGTGAATTTTGGTATACGATGCCAGTAGTGACAGGCATCAGACAAGGCTGCCAACTAGCTCCCTTACTTTTCAGTTTAAGGGTGGAGCCATTGGGAAGAGATTGAAGGAATACTAATTCACGGGACGGAGAAAACATGGATTCACAAGTTTTCGGCTTTTGTGGATGATTCCACGATATTTTTCACTAAAAGTAACCAGGTTAAAGCGGCTTTACGTATCGTACACGAATTGGGGCTTTTATCACGGCTCAAAATGCAATCAGCAAAAAGCTAACTAATATTACTGGAGACAGACCAACAGATTAAATCCTGGAATGGAATTCCCGTTCTAGGGACAGGAGCCACTGTACGCTATTAGGCAGAGGGATCACTTCACTGCATCAACTCGGTTGGGCGCCTTCGTGCTATAGAGCGACAACTATTGACAGCAACGCAATGTGGTGCGTCAGTGAATGAACGAGTTATTTGTTCAATGCGATAGCATTATCCGCAATTATATTCACGGCAAAGCTTTCTTCTCCATCAGAAGAAACATTAAAACAGATAATAAATCTTCCAAAACGTTTTATTTGGACGAAACAAACAACACTGGAAGCGATGAGACACAAAATCTCTCCACATCTACTGTATGCGCCGAAATCAACGGGTAGGATGGGTTTAATCTCGATTGCGGGGCCATCCACACTCTCGCGCTAAAAGAAACTACCATTGGCTTTTATAGCCGTTGGATTGCTACTCCCAGGCATGGTGTAGTCGGAGTGATCTGTTCCAGTGTAAGCAAACTAATATATGGATAACGCCATGTAATGCAGGTAACCTCAGGTCGAACAGGCTGTTACGGACACCGGAAAAGCGAGTGCGCCAACATTTAGTCCGTGCAATAGGATCTACATCGACTGAGATAGAACTCATACAAAGATACGGAAAAACTAACATGCCAGATATAAAGCACACTGTCAGTCACAACTAGTCAGCCCGGTTAAAGGGATGTGCTCAAGTGAAGTAATATGGGTTAGTGTGGATTTATGCAATATCCCTGGCATAACTATTGCCCAGAACATATCGTGCCTTTCTTGGGGTACGTTCAATTTGTACTCTAACCCCTGGATTATAGAAATGCCTATGTTGTTTTTATCAGCAGCGAAGTATGACCGATTACCAAGATGTCGGATACACGATTTAGATATGTACGGGTGAATCAGACAACAAATTAGTGGAAGGCGAAATTTCAGAGAGAAATCGGACACACACGAGAGAAGATCGGGCGTCGGTCGATGGCCTTGATTCTTGTTCACCATAGGTAGACGTGGGTTGTCAAGTCCTCCGTTACAGCTTCAATGGACGCCTAAGGTGATGACTGTATGAAGTGGACACTAAAAGCCAAGGGACAAATCATAGGAACAAATTCCAGTAGCGGCATCACATGGATCTTGCGTCAACGAACGGACGAGATATATTGAGGATCTACTCGACTCAAGACATCGATACAAGACTCAAGTACTCTGTCAGGTGTATATTTATCGAAAGTGGTATTTACGTCGCACCCATGGATACATTATTATCCTTGGGTGGTGGATGAGAGCATCAAAACCTCATCTATAACGCGTTGGATTCGAAGAACTTATTGGAATGTGTACAACAGACATATTATACGGCCTTCGCCCAAGGTTTTTTAGGCTTGGGAGCGAAAATGTGACGACGACGAATGGAACATTCAAGCAATCTCCGAAGGATATATGACGGCATAACCATACGGTCACGGACTATTAACTATGGGTCCTGTATCGAGCGGCTACATTCCAGTTAAATGTTTATTACGATGGTTACTCATCGGAGGGGGGAATGCATATTGGATAAACAGTGTGCATCCCCCGGGAAAGGGACCACACATATTGTGTGGGTGCCTAAACGTGCCCAAACGTTTTGTACGCGTTTGTTAAGTTATTGAAATGGTCGATGGGTTTCTGAGGAAGAAGTTTAAGCCCACAAACGTCATTTTGCTACAAGGACAGCGCCAGCAGTGTCGTGCATAATAATGGACATAGATGTGGCTACCAAATCACAGCGTGCGCGGAGGAAAAGCGTAGATTGTGGTGGGCAGTTTTTTTCTATTGGAACGACGTGGTGTGGCAGTTACAAAATGAAGCAGTCCATCGTGGAATCGACAAGGATTCGAAAGCACATTTTTGTACGATTTGGTGTAAGACATTTGCCCAGATACACGCAGTGGTGGAGCTCAAAAAATTGCAATCAGTCTCTAGGCTGTGAGGAATCCGACTCCAGATTTGTGTTGGATGTTTTCACGTTGAGTTACAAGACTTAATAAATGATCGGCGAATTACCAGCTAAATAATACCTCCTCCAGAGGACTGAGCACGATCAGACAATAGCTTACAACATTCACTTGGAAATTTTATAGTAGCTAATACTTCCTCTGTCCAGAAAAAATATAAGGCCACGCTTACAGTTAAGCGTGTCCAGAAATATAAGGCCGAATTGGTGTTAAGTACGTTTTCATATATAAACTCAAAGACACTCCGCTAAGATCTTAGCTGAAATGGATGTTTTTGACAGTTCAAAAAGGAATGTGTAGAACAATTTCAAAGTCCAAGGCAAACACAAACAGGGACGTAGGTAATATAAAACATATAAAGAAGTGATTAGTTTCCTAGCTCACTAAATTATGCATGGGAAGTGTGTCGCTAGTTACATCTTCTACGGGACTGTACCGTAACTTTCTTGGCGCTAAATTTGTAAATGGTCCAAAATAGAAGAAATAATAAAAAAGGTATCGACCTAAATTTACTTTCACCAAACATCGGAATTTGCCGAAAATAATTTATACTTCACAAAAGTCAAATGTTTTAGTGATATTTCAATACTCCGTCTTGACAGCCAATGTTCGGTTGTAGTTACTTCAAACCCAAAGCTAGACGTAATTCTTGTAATGTTGGGTGTGGTACTGCTTTCGTCAATAGATCAGCTAGCATATCCTTGGTCGCCATGTAGCTCGCTTGTATATCGTTTTTCTTGCTTTTCGATGAAATAAATTTCAATCTCACATCTACGTGCTTGATCTTCGAACTGCCTTCCTTGCTTTCGATCACTTTTATTGCCGCTTGATTAGCCATCCGTAAACTCATAGGCCTTTTAATATTCAGTCCGATCTCTTGCAAGAGTTCTCGGTAGCCCAGCATCTCGGCTTGTATTTTTGAAGCTGCATAGAATTCTGCTTCCATCGTTGACAATGAAACGCCTCCTTTTTCTTACATGTCCAGCTTATGACGATACCATCCAACGTGATTACTCCTCCCGTGGTCGACTTCCTGTCGTCCTTGGCGCTTGCAAAATCGGAATCACTAAAACCTTCTATCTTGATTTCATCGTCATCAGCGTTTTTACTTGTCATGTATTTTCAGACATTTTGTACCTTTAAGGTTTTTCGCGATACGCTTGTCCAGATTCCAATCGATCATTCTTGGGGCATGCGTCCGCCTAGTTGCCTTGTGAGCAGCGAACGATATGTCTGGTCTTGTGCAACGCGTTATCCATAGGAGACTACCGACCAATGATTGAAAAGCCTTGATCGTCACTTTTCCAGATTTATGCAGTTTCTCATCATCTTGTAAGTTCAGATCTTCATAATTCAAAGATATAGGTACCTTTAGCGGGTAAGCGTCCTATAAGTCGAAATCCCTTAATACATTGTCAATCATAACTTCTTGGTCAAGTGTATAGCCCTTGATGTCGTCATAAGCCACACGCATACCGAGAAATTTCGATACTTTTCGAAGATCCTTTATCTCCAATATTTTCATGTCCTGAAAAAACCTTTCCACCAAAGTCGCATTCGTTCCAGTGACTAGTTGATCATCTACGTAGACACCAACAATCGTAATCCCAACTTGGTTGTTTGTGACATACAAACACATGTCGGTGATGCATTGTTTGAAACCCAGTGTCATTAATTTTTTGTGCAGCAGCTTGTTCCACCGGCGCCCTGCTTGTTTTAAACCGTATAGGGTCCTTTTCGTCTTCAACACTTGTGGATTTCGTTTGTCCTGCGAAATTCCTTTACTCATTTCCATGCCTTTTGGTAGAAAGAGAAAAAAATCATGTTCTTTATCGCTTGCCTTTACATGTTCATTTGGGATGTCTCCATGTTTTGCGGGGACTTTCCACTTGTACGCCAATGCTAGAATGATTTTCACTGTGCTCATTTCGATTACTGCTGCGAAAGTGAGCGTGTAATCAATGTCGAACCTTTGTTAGTTTCCACACGCGACGAGTCTCGCTTTATACCTTTCAATCTTTCCGTTTTCATCCATTTTGGTTTTAAAAAACCATTTCGTATGTAAGGGTTTGCAGTCCTTTGGCATGTCCACGACTTTCCATACGTTGTTTTCTCGAGAGCTTTATTTCTTCTTGAATGGTGATTTCCCATTTGTCACGGTTCGAGCTCTTCATGGCTTGCGAAAAATTCCTTGGATCGACTTCGGTAATTAAATTTACAGTGCCTTGGTTTTCAGTCGCTAGTTCTTCTTTTTCTTCTTGTTCTGCATTATTCGTCACTTGACTTTCCTTTCTCGCGTAGGCCCTTGCTTGGTGCCTTTCGCGCTCCCATGGTTTCGTTTTCTTCTTGTACTTAGACTTGGGCCTTTCTCCCGCGAGTTCTTGCTCTGCGGCTCCTTCTAATTCTTGAACTTCAGGCAAATTCTTCTTAATTTGTTCATTCTGCGCTTGGTCATGTGTCTCAATGTTTTTAATGTGCTGTGTGGCCACAACCTTGCGCTCCAGTTTCAAAAGGACCTTGAAACCCTTTGTTTGTTCGATTTTTCCAACAATGATACCCTCTTGAGCTCTGTGCGCAAGTGAATTTTTTTCAGGGTTGTGATACACCGTACATGGTGATCCAAAGGCCACTATTTCACCGAGATTAGGTACTTTTCCGGTGAGTACCTCAATTGGAGACGCCCTTTTCGCATTCGCATTAGTTGGGCTTCTGTTGATTATGTAGGCGGCATATTGCACCGTGTCACCCCAGAACGCCAAACTCAATCCACATGAAAAATCATGTACCGAGCCATATTCATAATGGTTCGGTGCATTCTTTCCGCTTTTCCATTGCTTGCCTGGTTTCCGACTTCGCTTATCTGCCTTGAAATACCTGTTTTCTTGCAGAAACCATCCAGATTCTTGTATTATGCACCTCCGTCGGTCTTCAAAACATGTATTTTGCAATTATATTGTCGTTCGAAATGTGCCATGAAATGTTCAAATTTCTTTGCTGCAACATCTTTCGTTTTTGCCAAAAATACCCTCACGTAGTTGGACTTGAAATCGACAAACGTTAATCATATACCGATTTCCAAATCTTTCCTTGGGCGTAATTGGACCTTTCAGATCAGAACAAATACCTCTAACCGATCCTGTCTGTAGGCGCATTGTTTCCACTGTCCTTGTTTGATCTGGTATTTTTGGTTTGCTTGCCTTAAGCGCAAGTCAAACAATTTCAACGTCTTGAGTCAGTCAATTCGATGCCACTCTTCGGATCCTTCGCAATTCTTTGTGTAGCCTCGTAGTTCAAGTGCCCTAGTCGTGAATGAAAGTGCATAAGCATCACTCTTTGAATGTCCGAACCTGTGTCATATTCTTTTTCGCTCGATTCCAGTACGAAAATCATTGTATGTTTGATGTCTTCCTTCGTGTGTCTACCTTCACATCGACTGAGAGGATTTTGTTAATCCTTTCGATGTCAAACATGCCTAGTTTGTCGATCGTTGTATCATAATTCTCCGTCCGTGCCTGTAAACCATTTCACAACCTTTTACTTCCAAAAGACCATAGGAAATGATATTTCTTGCGAGGTTTTCCACGTAATACACTTCTTCAATTCGAATGTTATTCGTGACTTCACCAGTTCTTACTTGTATCTGTATCGTTCCTTTTTTTATACCTTCAAAGTCTTCCCATCTGCTTGGAAACAAGCACCGTTCACGTTTTTTGCGTCTTGCAGGAAACTTGAGTCATTAACGAGGTGCATAATTGCGCCAGAGTCCAAGATCCACTTGTACTTGTTCATATCCTTGCAATCACTTGAGATAGTCAGGGTGAAGTCAATCCCATTTTTACTGTTGCCTTTGTTTCGGCTTTTTTTTTGTGCGTGGCCAAATTTCCCACAGTTTCCGCATTTTTTAGTCTTCGGCTTGTCTTCAAGATAATTCACTGTTTCGTTTCCCACGTACTTCGGGTTTTTGTTGTCGTTTTCGACTGCAGCGGCGAATTGGCATAACTCTTCTGTCTGCCTCAGGAAATCCGTTCTTGTGTGGTTATATTTTGTCATGAGAATCATCTTCAATTCAGGAGACGCGTAGCTCACTAAATTATGCATGGGAAGTGTGTCGCTAGTTTCATCTTCTACGGGACTGTACTGTAACTTCTTGGCGCTAAATTTGTAAATGGTCCAAAATAGAAGAAATAATAAAAATAGGTATCGACCTAAATTTACTTTCACCGAACATCGGAATTTGCCGAAAATAATTTGTACTTCACAAAAGTCAAATGTGATATTCTAACACGTATACTTAGAACATATGAGCGAGTACCCTCTTGCGCTGGGCCGCTGCCAAGTTTTTGCAGTGCTTGCTGTAGGAAAATGACGTAATACACTTATCGCTCCTACGAGCGCGGACGTACTCAAGCCGGTAAGAGCTTTCGAGTAATCCAATGCGTATTCCTGTCTGCAGCCGGTCAGAGCTGTCAGGCGGTGTCAATTTAGGTGTGCAACTTGGCAGTTCAAGTTGCAGGTCTCTTGCGCAGGAGCCTCAACCTTAGTGCTTGTCCTACTGTCTCTTTTGAAGGTTTTTTTAGAAGTGTATTAATATAAAAAGTTACTAAAAAAATCAGTATTGACCTTTTCTGTAACCTAAATGCCATGTAACGGTGTCCTATCGTAATTATCGCAAAAAAGCCGGAATTTCATTTCATCAAATGGGTACAAAATTCCAACACTTCTTCCGAGAAATACCGGGACACCTCTTCATGCACACATGCATCGGGTCTGCGTCAACCGTTCATCCACAATAGCGCAACGACCCATACGAAATATTCCAATCATCAATTTAATCCAATTTGCTCCCGTAGTTTCGCAATCCTTGGCGCACTCAATGTCTTTGTCAAAAGATCAGCCACCATGTCTCCCGGTCGATACATGCTCGGGCCGCATCTTGCCCTTCTTGGTATAATCTTTAATGAACTTCAATTTTATATCGACATGTTTCGAACTGAAGCACGGCTTCGTTCTGCAACTGCTTGATAGCAGCTTGATTGTCAATCTTGAGTACAATCGGAATCCTTGAATGCATTCCAATTTCGGTTAAACAATTCCTAAATCCACAGTGCTGTCTGCCTCCGACTGCAGCGGCACGAATTCCGCTTCGGCAGTGGATAAGGCAACGGCAACACTGTTTCTTACAATTCAAACCTGCAATAATTCCATTCACGGAAAATCACGTTCGCACTAAATACTTTTTCGGTCTTCTTTATCAGCGGCAAAATCTGCATCGCTGTAGCTCACGATGCGTATTGGTGACGGTTCACCTTCATCGTGCTTCAAACTTAGTTTCAGGGTCTTGGTTCCTTTCAAGTAACGCGCAATACGCTTCGCCATCTGATAGTCCGTTAGACTAGGCGCATGCGTGTGCCGTGTCGCCCGGTGTACCACGAAAGCAATGTCAGGGCGTGTGCACCGGGATATCCATAAGAGACTCCCAACGAGAGATTGAAAATCCTTGATAGCCGGGACACTCCCGTCAAACTTCACCGGTAGCTTCAAATTTGTATGTCCTGGCAAAACTTCTTCCAGAACCGGAGTTTTTACAGCATTTGCATCCTGTAACCCATGTCTTTCCAGCATTTCTTCGATGGTGCTTTGCTGGTCGATATGGTACTGTGGTGAAGCGACTTATAAAATAATGCAAGGTACTTTCCAAAGGGCGCATTCTGATTGGTGGAAATATGGACCAAGGGTGTGGGCGCCGGATAGTCGTCGCCGAGGAAGTCTACAAGCGGCCAGGCGGCGCCAAGCTGGAAATCGGACCGGCGGGCCTGACAAGGGGCGTGGATAGTCGGACAGGAGGGCTGAGTAGACGGGAAGACCACAGATGTTTGACGGCCGAGACGCGGATGGCGGACGGCCGAGATGGCGGATTGTTTGTAAGGATGGAGTGAAGGGAGCCTGAAAGAAGAGGATTGTTCTAGTGGAAGGAGTAGGCACCTGGATCGTAGGAGAGGCTGCCAAGGGATTGCTAGCGTCAGCGGCCGAGAGGTGGCTATCCGGCCGAGCCGGCCGGGTACAATGTACCATTCGGACTGGTACCATATGGGTTCAGTGTACCGGCCGGGTTGGTACCATTTGGGGTTGGTGTACCGGCCGGACCGGTACACAAAGTCGGAGTTAGCCGGGTCGCGTTGGGTAAGGTACATGACTGGTCAGACGTGTTATTTGAGGTAGGTTACACAAAGGGAGTATTGGACATAGGATAAATCAGTATACGTTTCGCTTTCTTAGACGCAAGTCGCTTTTATTGGTTCACGGCAGAGGGCTAACAAGGTCCCCTCTTGCTGTTATTGGTTTGCCCGGGGAAGGTTAAGTTAACCCACCGGAAGTCCCCTGACCGGGAGTCGCGGCGCCTTCGTATACTCACCTCAAGTCGCCCGTGTTTTGAACACGGTATTAAGTATTGGGAAGTGGTGACATTTTGGCCTTCTGTGAAAGAGTGTGGAGTTATATCTACCTCACATACACATTTGGATTCGCCCTTCATTGTTATTGGTTTAGCTGGCCGATTGATTATTCTCGGTCAAGCCGGCACTATACAAAATTCAAGTGTCTTATTGGTTTAGCTGGCCGATCGACTATTCTCGGCCCAGCCGGCACTATACAAAGTTCAAGTGTATTGCCAGACGAGCTCCCCGGTGACGATTTCCGCCCAGGAGCTAACCCTAGTCCTAACCCTCATCTCCCTATTGGACGGATTTACACTTTTCGCCCTAGGGTCCACCAGGAGAGCTAACCACCCAGTACTGACGGTACACAAGGTGAGCTTTCAACATGCAACATTCGAGCAGTCGCGATCAAGCGGATGGAAGCGACCGA
>MIQA02018768.1:0-12562 GCA_001887855.2 Sclerospora graminicola
AAACACGGGCGACTTGAGGTGAGTATACGAAGACGCCGCGACTCCCGGTCAGGGGCCTTCCGGTGGGTTAATTTAACCTTCCCCGGGCAAACCGATAGCAGCAAGAGGGGACCTTGTTAGCCCTCCGCTGTGAACCAATAAAAGCGACTTGTGTCTAAGAAAGCGAAACGTATACTGATTTATCCTATATCCAATACTCCCTTTTGTGTGACCTACCCCAAATAGCCCGGCTGACCAGTCGTGTGCCTTACCCGAAGTAGCCCGGTTAACTCCGATTTTTGTGTACCCGCCTGGCCGGTACACCAACCCCAGATGGTACCAACCCGGCCGGTACACCGAACCCAGCTGGTACCAGTCCGGCTGGTACATTGTACCCGGCCGGCTCGGCCGGATGGCCATCCATCCGAGCTCCCTGGCCGCTGGCGCTAGCACTTCCTTGGCAGCTTCTCATCCGATCCGGGTGCCTCCTTCATCCGCTAGAACACTCATCTTCCTTCAGGATCCTTTCACTCATACCTTCCAAACAATCCGCCACCAATCCGCCCCTCGGCCGTCTGCTGTCCGCGGTCGTCCCGTCCGCTTAGCCCGCTAGCCCAACTGTCCATGCCTTCTATCACGTTCGTCCGGCCTGATCCCAGGCCTGGCGCCGTCCGGCCGCTCGTAGGTGCGTCCGGCGGCTCTCAGATCGCGTCCTCTATTGACCAGTCCGGGCATCCAGCTAAGGGCGACATTTCAACCAATCAGGTGAGGGCATCCATCATCATTAGTCCGTTAATTTCTGGAACACTTCACCACAGCCGCCCCTGAGCCTTGTCGCAGCCGCACAACGGTTGAGGCACGAGCTCACCACATCTCTCACACTTTGATTTTCACCGTCCCTATGTCCGACCGTGACAGCGCCCCCATCGATCCCCTGCCGGGCCACTCCCCGACCACTACGCAGCCATCGGCCGTAGGCCCAGATGCCCATCCGGCCGGCCTAGAGCGTCGTCCAGGGCAGACCGACGTGGCTGCCCTGCAAACTCAAATTGCGGCTCTGAACACGCAAGTGGCTAGCCTAGAGAAGGCTAACACCGAGTTGCCTGTGACCGCACGGTTGGCAAGTCAGCAAGCAGATGAAGCCCGGGTCCGGGAGGTACTGGCTACCTTCATATCCCGCGACCGCATTAGCCGACTGGAAAATGAGAAGACCGACCTTCTCAAAGCGAGAGATCACTTCCAAAAGCTGTCGGACTCACAGCGCATCTTGAACCAGAAGGCCATGGCCGCCTTGAAAATCCAGAGTAAGTACATTTTTGCCTGTTCAGGGCCGTCTCCCAACTTGCTCACTCTGTATGTGTCCTCAGAACAAAATGTCACGTGTTTCCGCGTCTTGATGGTCGAGTCCTCTCTAGCCGCGCGCGAGTTGGCGACGCGCTACGATAGCTACATCAAACTCTCTCAACAATTGGAGAGTTCGCAAATAGAGCTGGTCAATTTGGAGTTTCGCCGGATCCGGCTCGCCAAAAAGCTAACGAAGTATCAGAAGACGCTCTACCAGTCGGCCTCTGTATCGCCTGAGCTCCAGCGCCGAATTCGGGAGCTTGAGGCCGCGTACACCGAGACCCAATCGGGTGTTGGTGAGACCCGGGAGGTGTTTTCCCAGCTTGCGGAGGAGCGAGCGGACTGCCTGTCGTCCATAAAGGAAGGTCGAGCTCGACTAGCCGCGTCGGGTACCCGGGTGGGGCGTCTAATGAAGGGCCCTGCCCCCATCCGGGAGGCTATTAGGCACCTCCTCGACTTAGCTTGTCCGCGGGATCCTGATCCGGCCGCTTCCGCTGCGCCGCTTCTCCCGTCAGCCGCTGGTTCTACTGCGGGCGTCCGGACATCCATAGCGGAGGCGTCCGCCCTAGAATCGGTGACCAGTAGCACGGGAAAGGCTCCTCGTCTACGGATTTGGGATACTTCTCGAAACCCTAACCCGCCACCAGTGCCAGCCGGCGAGTCGGCGGCTTCTCTATCGTCCCCTGAAGATCTTCCTGCACATAAGAAAAAACGTCGGTCCAGCCGGGCTGCGTCGCTCCGCGCCCCCGTGGAAACCAAACGGTCCGCCGCGCCGGCGAGCGCGTCTCTAGATCATGGAGACAACGGACCGGGTCCCAACCCCACTTCGATCCCAGCCCCGCCGGCTTCTGGAAATTTTTCCCATCGTCCTCGCGTTACAAGTTCTTCGTCTAAAGCTTCGTCTGCCCCGGCTCTCCTTAGAGTCTCCCCATGACCCTCAAGGCTTCTCCTGATGGATAGGGAGCGCCCGACCTGCCGGAGATAGACTCTGATGAGGTCACCACTGAGGATCTCGAGGAGTTACCTTCCCTGGACCCCTTCGACGAGAACGAATCCAAGGAGTCCTCAGAGGAGTCTCCCCCGTTGTGGATTCCCCGCCGGAAGGTCATGACGGCCTCCGAACTGGCCGCGGCTCTTCCCTGGTCAAAGGCGCAGTTGGAAGGCTTGCGTATCCAAGAACCCACTGGTGCCCTTGTCACCCGGGCATTGACTTGCCCGCCGTTGTGGATATTTCCACCGGCTCCCGCTATGCCCAAGGACACGGACTGGGATGTCAAGCTAGTGGCGATCGAACCGCTGGACGCGATCTTATCCTGCAAACCCTGGGCCGTACTGGCGACAAAGATGCCAGACATGGGTCTACCCCATGTCGGCTGGTTCGCGGATTTTCGGGAAGTCTATAAGGGGTACCTCTCTCGGCATAGGCAAGCCATCTGGGAGTCTACCCATCATCTCTTCATTTCCGTTGCCGCCGGGCGTGAGTCCCCCGAGCTAGCCAAATACCGAGCCGACCGCAAGAACCGTCGAAACCGCGCGACTGAGGGCTGGACAAAGCTCTGCAACTTCGTTGTTGCCGGAATCCAGCGCGGCCACTGCGACTTGGACATTTTTCTCCACCCTATCATGCTACATCTGGCCAACCGCCGGGTGGAGAAAAGCGGAAATTCGGCCGAAAGCGGGACTTGGTATCCAGGATTGGGTCGGCGTCAGGCTACCACTCTCCAAGCTTCGCTCGATGAGCTCGACCAACAGGATCCGTGGCGCAACCAGTACCGGCAGGACCCCGATCGCCACCCTGGCCTCCGCGTGCCCCGACTCCGGAACAAGTTCTGCTGAGCTTCGCCAGGGGTGATTCATGAGGCTAGCCTTGCCTATTCCTATCTTTTTCATTCATTAATGGCTATTGGCCTCGATAATACATTTTTCTTTCCATTTTCCACGTAGTAACCACTTGTTCATCTTTCTCATCCGACATCTTCCATCCGGCACCATAATGACTCGAAGATCACTCCAACACCCGACCCATCCGGCACCATACTGATTCGAAGATTACTCCAACACCCGATCCGTCCGGCACCATACTGACTCGAAGTTTACTCCAACACCCGATCCATCCGGCACCATACTGACCCGAAGATTACTCCGACACCCGATCGGCCCACTTCTGACCAGACTAGTTTCCATCCGCCGATTGCTCGGCTGACTGGTGTCAATTGATCCGGCCGTGCCTGCTGCCCGGGAGCCGGACGGACTAATTCTCTGACTCCGCCTCACCTTCTTCATGGGTCTGCATGACCCCGAAGCGGTTTCGGCTCGCCCGCCGGCGATCGAATTCTCTCATTAAAGCTCCACAATTTAAATCCAGTTCGTCCACCCACGACCGCTCCTCGCAATTTTTCCACTGCACGAGAAACTCTCTGTGGATCCGCCCAAACCGGGTTTTCCGTCCATTCCGAACGTCCAAAATTTCTTCTACTTCGTACTCATCCGGATCTAACGGCTTGTCCCAGCTGTCCTCCGGCAGTAGGGCTTCATCGAAATCTAGCCGGTCGCTCTCCACCGTAAGGCGCGTATTCGGGCGGTCCGGGAAATGCTTAACCAACTTCAACTTGGAAACATGCACTATCGGGAAAACGCTATAATCCGTGCCTGCCGTGACCAGCTTAACTGCATGATCCCCGACCAGTTCTGCTACTCGGAAGGGGCCATGCCACATATGCGCCAACTTCCGTGCATAGCCCTCCTTGACCCGATCCAGATACAGCCATACCCGGGAACCGGGCTCTATGCCGTGTTCCCTGGCTCGGTCGTTGTTTTGATCGGCGCGGTCCTTGATTGCTTGTCGGAGGCGTTCGTTTACTTGTTCCCTCGCCAGTGAATAGTGGCGTTGCACTCCCATCCTCCAGCGGCGGGCGTCTCTGTCCCGGCTTCTGGTGCACCCTATTGGTATGGCGGCTTCCAAAGTGGATCGGGGATCCCATCCGTAAGCCAAATAGAAAGGGGTGTCGCCCCTTACCCGATCGTATGACGAATTGAGGGCGAAAACCAGTCTCTCCGCATATTCGTCCCAGTCGCACTGATCCGCCTCCACCACATACATCTTGAGGGCTCTGGTTAGAGTCTGAACCATCCTTTCGGCCTTTCCGTTCGCCTGCGGGCGGTAAGCCATAGTTGCGCTCTGTTTCTGTCCTAAGATCTTGTTGAAAGCTCGGAATACGTCCGCCATAAATCCGGGCTCCCTATCGTGCCGGATGACCTCGCTCGCCCCGAACCGCCTGAACACACATTCCTCGTAGCTTTGCGCAACCTGTTGGGCGGTACGGGTGGAACTGGCCTTTGCTATGACCAGCCCGGTAAACAAATCCGTCCAGATCAGCAGCTCTGTATACCCATTTCGAGACTTGGGTAAGGACGGGATATGATCCATCGCAATGACTTGAAAAGGGTAGGTAGCTTGTATATTCCCCGGCGACCGCCCTCTGATGGTCGGCCGGCCTTTCCCTGTTTCACAGTCCGGGCAACTTCCCACATAGGCTTGTACGCTACGGTAGAGCCCCCGCCAGTGGAAATGTGCCTTAATCTTGTGATATGTCCGGCCGATGCCCTGATGTCCTCCTTCTAAGCTCACGTGATAATGATGGAGGATATCCGGCTGTAGGGTAGTGGGTACGACTAGCCGAGCGGATCTATCTCTCTCGATCTCCGGCTGGTCAGCGTCCCGGTAGAAAAACAGTAGCCCGTTTTCATCCACTTCGTAATCCGGGGCTAGCTTGAAGCATTCTTTAGCTTGTTCGGCTGTCAGTTTATCCACGTCCCCGTTAAGGTATGCCTTGAGATCCACTATCCACTCTTCCTCGTCCTGCGCTTGGAGAATCCGCTCTGCTCGTAACTGTTGAACTATCCCTTCGTTCATTGCTTCTGGGGATAGTGAGCCAGCGGCTGAAGAACGGCGCTTCTGCGATCGGGTGACGGCGCTCACCTGGATTACCTCTTCCGTGTTGGCCGGATGGATAATCTCGGGCAGCCGATTGATCTCCGTCAAATCTGACAACAGAGCTGGATCGGAAACCGTTACCCCCACGTTGTCACGCATGGCCAGCGTAGCCAAGTGATCTGCGCTCTTATTCCAGTCCCGTTTGACATGTATCAGCTCGTGTTCTGGCCATCTCCGCAGGGCGGACATAACCCGATCGTTCAACAATCTCAGCCGGGGTGCCTTGCAATCTATCTCTCCTGTGATTTGCCGGATCACCAGATTGGAATCACCACATATGATGATCCGCCCCTGTGTCCGGCCAGCCAACAGATCTAGGCAAAGTAAAAGCCCTCTGTACTCCGCTTCGTTCACCGTTATGCCAGGCGTGAAATCCGAGGCGGCCGCGACCACTTTCCATTCGGGCAACTTCCACACAATAGCACTATAGGCCCCGACCCCCTTCTTTACACTCGCCGACCCGTCAAAACTCAAAACCATTAGTTCCTCCGTGGGTCCCACTGTTGGCGGCGGTAATACGATAGTTTGTCGAGGCTGCTTCCGAGGCGCGATCGCTATCAGTGCTTCCTCCACTTCTGCCCTTGGGGTAATGCTGGCAGCCAGCGTGCCCAGTATTTCCTCTTCTCCCTTAGTACACTTAATCACTTCGAGGGACCACTGAGACAGCAGAGCCGCCCATCTACCCAGCCGGCCGTCAATTCCATTCGCCGTCAGGAGCCATGATAGGGTCGACCGTCTAGATAGTACCTTGATAGGCCGAGACACCAACATCGTATAACACACATCCAAGATCCGCAATAAGGCCAAAACTTCTTTATCCACTAATCCATAATTAACTTCATTAGCCTTCAGGGTCCGGCTGGTGAATGTCACGGGACAGTACACTCCGTCATGATCTTGAACGAGGGCGGCCGAGATGGCCCATTTGTTAGCGTAGATGATGACCACAGGAACCTTATTAACATCGAAATGTTTCAGGACCGGTGTAGTCGCCATCTTCGCCTTTAACATACCAAAGGCCACCATCGCTCGAGTCATGTGGTCGTCCGGGCCAGCCGCGCAGGGATCCGGCAGCCGGCCGCCTGTCGGGGCAAAAAAGGGCGCCTTCTCATTGGCCGAAATAGATGACAAGGGCGGCATCCCATTGGCTGATATTGCCGGCCCGGCTCGCGTCTCCGCTTGCCTATCCTGCTCTCTCAGCTTATGGTAATCCACCTCCCGTAATTCATACAAAACCGCCGCATAGACTGCGAAATCCTCGATGAACCGACTGTAATAATTCAGGCTGCCCAAAAAGGATTGCATAGCCTTTAGGGATCGCGGGAAAGGCAGATTACTCAAGGACTCTAAATCCTTCGGATTAGCCTCCAATCCGGCAATCGAAACTTGATGACCCAAATAGGTCACCTTAGTCTTTCCCCAGAAACTCTTAACCACACTAATCGAAAGATTCCACTTTTCACACGTAATCATCAACTTCTCCACTTTGTCACACAGTAAATCCCAGGTAGTTGCCGTAACGAGAATGTCATCAATGTAAGACCGCCGCCCAAAAACTGAAGGTTTTGGGTCGGGGTCCGGGTCACCTTCGGTGAACACATCTCCGACCAGAGCCGGATCTTGATCCGCCTTGATCTTGAAGTGTCCATACAGCGCGTTATCTATCAGCCGCTGACCGACCTCGTTTGGTGCAGTGGTTAAGGCCCTGCCCTCGGGACCGGGAGATTGCGGGTTCGAGTCCCACCGTGGACGAAAATCCAAAGTCGGATAGAGTCGGGGTCCAAAAGTGTAATGAAATGAGGCCCTTACAGCACCGCGCTTGACATGGCTTACACCACCCCGTATAGGGTCAGGTTCTCTAAATATCATCTCTATCAGCCATTGATAAATCTGCGGGGCATTCTTCAGACCGAACGGCATCCGGTTCCACTCGAACAACCCGAAGGGCGTCACGAACGCAGAGATCTCCCGTGCACGATCGGTCATAGAGACCACCCAGAACCCGCTGGCCATGTCCAATAAGCAATACCAAAAAACTTTATCCAAGTCCTCCAGCAAATCGTTTATCAGCGGCATCGGATAAACCATCAGCTTAGTCAGCCGGTTCACCAGCCGGTACTCAATACACAACCTTATATCCACCCCATTCTTCTTGATAATAATTACAATGGGCGAAGCCCAGGGCGAGGTGGACGGCTGAATTATCTTGGTGGCCAGCAAACCCTTGATAAGCTCTGACAGCTTTTCCCGATACTGGGGGGCGACTCTTCGGCATCTTTGTGCAACCGGCTTGGCGTCTCCCACATCAATGTCACATACCGCCCCATGGGCGGCCGGAGGAAGTGCGTTTCCTGGTCCGATCAGCAGATGTCGTCTTTTCCATATAATATCCTTCAATCTGCCGATCTCTTCCGGGGTGTTCACATCCGGGTCTCCCACTTGTAGATCGTCAATAGTGACCGCTGAGGGACAGGGAGTTACCTCAGGTAGCACCGCCACCTGATCCTCCATGCCTTCAACATATAGCTCGCCCCCTTCATGAATGCAGACTTGGTCAGCTTCGACTACTTCGGGATCTTGATCGGCCGGGGTCGATCCGCCTTCGGCTATTTCCGAATTTCGATCGGCCGGCTGGGTCGATCCGCCTTCGGCTATTTCCGAATTTCGATCGGACGGCTGGGTCGATCCGCCTTCGGCTATTTCCGAATCCTGCTCGGCCGGCCGGGTCGATCCGCCTTCACCTCGGTCATCACACCATCCGCCATCGGGGTTGTCCTCATATGTAACTCCGCTTTGTCCTTCCTCCCGATTCTGTCGTTCGCCCGTCTTCCTCTGGATGGGCAAAACCAGTTCAGCGATCGGGGCATAGTCTCGGCCAATACGTTCAGCCGGATCCGGCGACGGACGGCTCCGCGTCAATATTTTAGAAGGGGTCCGGTACTCGGGTTTAGCCACCATCGGCGTCTGGTCCTCTTCCAATTCTTCCTCTTCGCTGACCAGATCGGTGGTTGCCTGAAAAGCCAGGTTTTGCCACTCGATATAGCGTCTTGAGCCAATAGTGACATAGCCCGGCCGGCGGGGCACCTTGTCCTCGGCCAGCCACATTCCAATGATCACGTCTTCATGCAAGGTGAGGGGCCTTTCCGAGATGTTGATCACGCTTATAGAGTTGAGATGACCATACCCCTTAACAAACGAGGGTACCCAGCACTCGCCCCTTGTCAGACATAACTTACTCCGCCTGTCGTGTGGTCGTACCATTACTTCCACCGCTTTCCCCACTGGCACCGTTACAAACTGACCTAACTTGAGGAACTGGACGTGGGCACCATAAGAGCCGCCGGCCGGCCAGCTGGATCTGTACCTCATCCGGCAACGTCAATGTTCCATGCGATAAATCCAGTAGTATGCCGGCTGGAACCGTAAAGTCCATACCCAGAATTGCATCCTGCCCGGCCAGCTTGCCTACCCAGGCGGTAAAGTAATACACCAAAGACCCAGCTAACGTAATCTTAACTCTTGTCCTTCCTTGGGTCATGTATGAACTTTCTCCAATGCCGATACACTCCTGCCGCTTCGTCTCGTCTATTTCACACCCCACCTTACGAGCAAAGGTGGTGTCCACGATAGACACTTCCGCGCCAGAGTCGAACAGCATGGTAGCCTTCTGGTTATTGATTTTGCCATCCGCCTTGGCCTGCTTGAACCATTTATCCGGCGAATGATATTTCCAATAACCTCGCGACTCGCCGGGCAACAGGTTCAATTCCATACGCACTTCAGACCGAGAATACTCATCCGTCCGTATACTGCTTACCAAGTAGGGGTCAGCCGTGCTACCCGGGGACCGGATGACGTAATCGTCAAACTTACATGTATTGTCGGTTACGCTTTGCTTTGCTTCTTGATTATCCTCCTTACCGACATATGCATAGATACTAACACTAGACCGCTTGGCTCGAACCAGATTCCAACCTGGCGAGCGATCTAGTTTAACATCTTTTCCACTCCGGGCGGCAGCATTCCAGCATGCTTGGTCGGGACGTACCACTTCTTCATCTGGTTGTAGAATTCTTCAATGGGCACAGTCCCGCCTCGTGCACCTCCCCGCAAGTCTTACACGTAAACAGGCAGTGTTCCACCGGATGTCCTTTCCTCTCGCACTTCTTGCAGGTCAGCCGCTTCCAACAGCTCCGGTCGTCATGCTTGATGGACCCACAGTGGGTGCACTTGCGCCTAGGGTAATCCTGGTCAGCTCGAGCCGGAAAACTCTTCGATTGACCCGAATCGGCTGGCAGCCTGGACGGCTGACTGGCTTCTGCCGAGAAAAGGTACCGATACTGTTCCTCCTCAGACTCGCCCCCAGATCGCTGATACTCCTCTTCCGAGCTGGTTGCGTCTGACTCTCGGGCGACCATGCGGACGGCCCGGGCCGTCCTGGTAGATGGCGGCCGGCCTCCTTGATCCGCGTTAAATCGGGACTTGAAACGGCCGGTTCCAACTGCCGCCTTGGGGCCTCGCTTCTTCGCTCTTAGGTAGGTGCGCAACGTCAATTCCAGCTCCGTGGTGTTCTTCAATCGCAGTAACGCCAGCTGGTCTGCCAGCTCCCGATCGTCCAACGTGCTGATGAAATGCTCCACATGTTCACGAGCGGCCTCCGACCGGCTGGCATCTTCCTTAACCGGGATATCCGCCCTTATGCCAGCGACATTTAAACGATGGAGATACTCCAGGGGGGTCTCATCCGCCCGCTTCTTGGTGTGGAAATATTGACGCGCCGCCGATGTTCCAGATCCACAGTATTGTTCCTCGAACGCACCGGCCAATCCCCTCCAGTTTCCTCGGATTTCCCGGCTGAGCTGTTGGATCCAGTTTTTCGCTGGACCTTTCATCAAATCCCCAAAGATCAGGCATTTCTCATAGTCCGACGTCCGGTCTCTGAGAAAAGCCGACTTCGTCTTGCTCAGCCATTCTCGGGCTTGGTCCTCGTCCGTGTCGCGTCCGGTGAAGTCTTTCAGCTCGGACGTGGCCGACATTCGCACCCTCGTGATCGCTCCTGAATCTGCATCAAACGCTTGGGCCGAGGCCATATGGGCTCGGCGGGCCATCCCCAGATCCAAGTCATCCGGATCGTAATGGTACTTGGCCGGCTTGACGGATTCCATATCCTCGTCGCTGAGAGACAGCTTCCTATTCGTTGGCCGACGTCCGGTCCGGCGACCTGTCTGGCGGCTCGGCGGGGCGGCATGGGGTTCACTCTGCTTGGACTGCACCGACTCCATGTCTTCGTCACTCGGCTCCCTCGCATAGTACTGGACTGGCTCGGACGCCTGAGTTCCACGACGAGCCGGCTGGTCCGGTGACTTCGGACTGCCGCGGCTGGCGCTCAGCCGACGTTGCTCTTCCAAGTATCGCTCCATCATCGCCGAAAACATGTTTTGCAGGTGATCCGGCACCTGAAGGCTCTCCTGGGGGGCGGATTGAGGGGCGACTTGGGGGGCGGCCGGGCTGCCGGATCGACATTCCTTTTTGATCCGCCCATCCGCGTCTTCGTCTTCCTCCTTCGGTTCTGGATCCGCCGTCGCCGTCCGCCAGGCCTGTACGCTGTACTGGCTGGCGTTCTTCCGCTCGGGCGTACCCGTATCCTCACGTCCTCCAAGCCTCATGGCCGTCGCCACACGCGCTGCTCCCCTTGGGCCAAGCGTCATGCGGGTGATACCCACCGATGAATCGGAAGAGTCCGCTTCCGAAGGGACAGACTCGTACTGCGAAGAACCTGAGTGTATCCCGGCCGGTCTGCTTGTTGCCGGCGGCGTGGACGGCGCCACTCCAGTCGTGGCTGTCATCTTCTTCGACGGCGGCGAGCAGCCCACTAGCGGTACCAAGCGGTCGTGCAGTGCGCTGGACGCCTCCTTCAACTTGTCCACCTTCAGATCAAACAACTCGTTCGGATCAAACACGCCGGTGTTAATGCCGGCTTGTTTGAGTTGATCGAATAGTCCTCTAATAAGGGGCACGTGGCCGTCTGAGAGAGTTGGGGGAGAGACGGGACCTTTCAATCCGCCTATGATCTTCGGCCGTGTTATTTTCAGCACCTTATCCGTCCGCAAGAACTGCCCCAACTCGTGAAGATGGAAAGCACGCTCCAAGTCTATATCCGTTGATAGGCCGTCCTGCTTTTCTTCTTCTTCTTCGAAACGCGGCCTATCTTTGCGGGTTGGATAATCCGATTCCTGCCAATCCGGTCTCTTTAGGGGTAGGTGGGCCAGATTGCGACTTGGTCCCGATCCGGCCGGCTTCCCACTCCGGTCTTATCCGACTTCAGCTTCTTCTTCCTTAACTTTTTCTTTTATATCCATAATATGCATTTGTTTGTTAGGATCATGGTCGGAACCATGATCCTTCCTCGGACTATGGCGACTTGCACCATAGTCCGATCCGGCTCCATCCGTGTAGCGGCCGGCACTACAGTGAGTAGTACCGTAATCCGGCACAGTACCGTAATCCGCCCCCGGCGGAGCCTCTAGGGGAGTAACTTCTTCTTTAATGTCAACCTCGAACTCCCCCAATCCGAGGCGACCATCGCATCCTTCCATCTTCAGCAGCATTGGGGCGATATGCCTTCCCCCAATGCACCCGACACAACATCGTCAACAAATTTGACAGGTTTAGGTCTTTCGCCCGCTAGGGACTCGCAGTGATATCCAGGGTCACCAAGAGATCCGGGCACGCGCACCATTGTGGTGTAGTCGCTCTCAGAAATTCTTCCTGAGACGCGAACACCCACGGGGGGCCCAGACGACTGACTGTCGGAGGGGGTACTCCGTCCATCCGAGTCATGATCCGATCCGGCATCCGGCCGGCGGGATCGGTCACTTCCATCCGCTTGATCGTGACTACTCGGATGTTGCATGTTGAAAGCTCACCTTGTGCACCCGTCAGTACTGGGTGGTTTGCTCTCCTGGCGGACCCTAGGGCGAAAAGTGTAAATCCGTCCAATAGGGAGATGAGGGGTTAGGACTAGAGGTAGCTCCTGGGCGGAAATCGTCACCGGGGAGCTCGTCGGGCAATACACTTGAACTTTTGTATAGTGCCGGCTGGACCGAGAATAATCAATCGGCCAGCTAGACCAATAATATACTTGAACTTTGTATAGTGCCGGCTGGACCGAGAATAATCAATCGGCCAGCTAAACCAATAACAATGAAGGGTGAATCCAAATGTGTATGTAAAGGGAATCCAAAT
>MIQA02018769.1:0-13168 GCA_001887855.2 Sclerospora graminicola
CCATCGCTTCCTTTAGGTTTGGACAGCATCGGAGGCGATACGCCTTCCTCCAATACAACCGAAAAAGTTTCCTCCACTTTGATTTTCACATATTTTTCATCATCAAAGGAATCACGGTGATATCCTGAGTCACCAAGTGATCCGGGCACGCGCACCATTGTGGTGGAGCCGATTTCCAAATCCATGACAGAAGCCTTGGGTGGAATCCGGATACCCACTGCCCGGACGACCAACTATCGGAGGGGGTACTCCGTTGATCCTGATCAGCATCAGAATCAGATGAATCACCATTATGGTGACTGATCTGATCCTCCCGGTCATCTGGCCGGTCGTCATGCACGTCAGGATCTATGTTCAACTTCATCTCACCTTGTGTACCCGTTGATCGGGGGTGGTTACACTCACTCAGGTGGACTCGGTGACGCAAACGATGATCTTGATCAGGTCGGAGGGTTTGACCTTCTCGAGACGGGGGTTGTCCTCGGGTGGAAGTCTTCACCGGAGAACGGGTTGGGGTCGACACTTATTCAGTATCTAGGCACTGATCAGGAAAGTTCGTCTGATCAGGCCAGCCAATGAGAGAGAGATATAACGAAACCAAGAAAATGCGATCAATCCACGATCTTCCACAGTAATCCACAAACGTTATCTCCACAAAACCTTTACCAATATTATTAACGTGTTCCAAACACGTGCGCGTTGCGGGTGAGGTTAGATCACCTAAAACAAACCCGTCGGGGGTCTTCCGGTAAGCCAAAATGCGTCTAAGCGCGTCTTAACCGGGGAATAGATGAGCAAGAGGGGACTAATCAACCCTGTGCTCCGAATGACCGCACACGTGGCGGAGCGACTCTTTGCTTTAGGGGGAAAATCTAAACCTGTTATTATATATGCAAGGTCCTATACCTGTGTACCATACCTCAACTCATGCCTGACCTTTACTTCGAACCTATTTACTTCGTCGCACGGTTGCGTAACACTCTCTAGCCCATCCTGGCTGCACCTTCAAGCTGACCTGTACCGATTCTGCCCTGATCATGACCCGACTCTTCCGAAGATCTTCAACCCATCCTGATCTTCAACAAACGACCTTGAAACCACTTGAGACCTGCTCTTCAGCACTTGTTCACTTCATATATAGTCCGACCAAACCGAGAACTTGCTTGCCCTTGCATATCAACGCTGATCAGAGGCTGATCGGCCCTGATCACGATCGCCATAGTGATCGACCAAATGATCAGGTGGTGATCAGGCTGATCAGCCCTTGATCACCTCGGGAACGCTCTGGGTCATCATCATCACGACTCAATTCATCTTCCAAACCACACTTCCGATCTTAATACACCGTCAGGACGACCATACCACACTGATCTCGGCTGATCAGGCCTTGCCATATCATCTTCAGACCAACCAAAGGTTCACATCACTTATACAACCTGTTAATCCACCTGCCCGATCTTCATTCATCATTTGATCTTCATTTTTCGGGCATGACAAGTCAACAGTCACTATTTCTTATTATATCCACGAGAACTCCACCTAGTGACTGTGACAACGATCGTGATCGTGATCTCCATCATTCTGCCAGTGCCTGGGACTGGGCTTAACGACCATACTTGGCTGATTCTTCCACGTCGTAAATATCCGTTGGCCACCACCTTTTCTTCTTAATCGTGATCAACCTTTTCCCACCCATCAACCGTCATATGTTGATGGGTGTTCTATCGTCACCAATCAACGGCCATGTGTGGTCCACCTCAGTCCCAATATTTTCCGATCGCTTCACCACAGTGCCGACCCTGAGACTAACTGTAGCCGCACAACGACTGCAGTTCGACTCACTCACTTTTGAACTTCCTCTCTGGTGATCACCATGGCCGACGCAAGCCGATCTCCTCTTCCTTCTTCGTCTTCTTCGGCTGCCGCCCAATCGCTTCTTCGCCCTCCGTCTCCAGCTTGGCTACCCCTGCGATCGCCCCGATCACGACCTCTACGCCGATCACGACCAGCCTCATCCGACCGACGACTGCTCTCGCTTCATATCGACCGTCTTGGAGTCTTCCTGCTCGACCCTCGTCAGATCGCCTTCTCCGTTCCTTGGAGCAGCTCACTCGCCTGATAGATGGATCGGGCCCATTCACGTTGGGGCCCGTGGAGGCTTGTCGGCTACGATCGGAACTCCGAAGTGCAATTCCCGAGTTGGTTTCTCTGTACGATACCAACCGGGCACTTACGGCTGAGTTATCCGATCGTCGGATCGCGGCTGATACCTCGGCACGTGATTCCGCTGATCTGGCTACCCAACTGTCGGTTCTCCGGCTAGATCATGATCGGCTTGGCAAAGATCATGACCGGCTTGACCAAGAACTGCGGGACCTGACTGATCGCTTTCAGGGTGTGACGATGGAGCGTGATCAGTTGTCGGCTGACCTCGCTGCCCTTCGACTTTCCAAGCCCTCGGACACCGTCGCCTCCTTACAGTCGCTGATCGACTCGATGGCTATCACCATCCGTAATCAGGGTACATTCATCTCATTCGCTCCTTTTATAATCCGTATTTGACCCTCCATGTTAACTTCCAGATGAACGTATCGAATCCATGAAGAGTTCGATGGTCGAGATGGTAGATCATCTGCAACGCATCGATGATCACCGTCTCGACCGTGATCAGCTTCTGCACGACAGGATCCGTACTGCCGAGGATGTAGAGCGTCGGGAGATTGAGGCTCGCTATTCGGATGAGCAGGTCCAGCTCTTGACCAAACAGCTTGCTGATTCTCGCATCGGCCGCACCGATATACAGAAGAGGCTGGACGAGAGTCGGAAAGTGGCTGAAAATTGCCGGCATGAACTTAATATCGCTCGGGTCAAACTTGAGACCCTAGAGCTTGATGATCGCGCCTGGCTTCAGCATAACGCTGACCTGAAGAGTCTCGCGGTGCAAACCATGGATAGGTGGACCAAAACAGACGCCGGTTCAGGTTCAGTCCGGACGGCCTTGCAACGGCTTCCTGGGTTGATCAGCTCGTTTACTCCATCTGGCACACCGCCACAGTTGCCCGAGTTTGCCTCGCCTTCGCCCGCGTCCTCCGTCGCTTCTTTACCTGCTCGTAGTGCTGATCAGCCCGTGATCAGCACTTCAGAAGCTCCCGCGTCATCTCAATCTCGTCCACCTGCGGCTCCAAGATCAACGCCTTCGGCCTCAAGTTCTGGGAAGCGTAAGCTGACCAGCTCGTCGAAGCAAAGGATGAGTCCCGCCAAGCGATCACGTCTTGTGGTCGAATCGGATGACGAATCAACCGATCTGGACGAGAGGACATTGCCTGCTCTGGCTCGATCGCGCAGCATTGATCGCCGTACGCCAGCACCAAGTTATTCGGGCGTGAATTCGCTGGCCCAGGCTGTTACTTTGCTGGAGTCAGATGACGACGATGACGATGATCTCGAGGAGGAACCACCGGCTCAAGCTGATCCTGACATTCCTCCGGCGACCACTGGGGCAGCGATTGCTCCGCCACCTAATTTTACGGGCGTCTTCATTTCCGCGGATCAATCGTCGGTCAGAGAAAACGACTACAGCTACGATCCGAACCAGCCGTTCATGGATCTGTATGTCGTTATGCAGGGGAAACCGACTCCCGCTCACATGGCCACACGGAAACCTTGGAGTGGTGATCTGGTCTGGGATCTGACGCATAGGGTTCTCGAAATGCGGAAGAAAAGCGTCCCTCGCTTGTGGTCCCGCCCGCCAGGCTGGATCTTCCCGATCAGATCGGCGGCACCCAAGGACAAGCAGTGGCAACCAAGGTTGCTGACCAGAAGTGCTATCGAACTTATGATCGATTCGGCACCCTGGGATGCCCTCCTGACACCCATGCCCGGGCTGGCGTTCCCTGATCGCCCTTGGTTTGTCGAGCTACAGGGGCGCTTGGCTTTATATTACCAAGAGCACGTGCAGGCGATATGGGAGGCGACTCATCATTTCCCGATCACGACGGCGATGCGCAAGGACGCGTACCATCATGCTCGCAAGCGTCGTCGCACCAAAGCCGGGGCTGCTTGGGCCACGATCTGCGATTATGTCGTCGACGGAATCCTGCACGGCGAGTGTGATCTGGACGTTTTCCTGTTCCCTGGCGTCCTGCATTTAACTGTTCGTCGAGCGGGATCGCGAGGACTCAAGGCTGACGGCGGGGATTGGTATCCCGGTTATGGGCACATAACTCCGGTCGCCACACTGCGTGATTGCTTGCTCTGGACCGATCAGCATGAGCCTTGGCGAAACCAGTTCCGATCGAGTCCCATGGATCATCCAGGGTACAAGATTTCTCGCCTGCGCACTAAATATGGTCCGTGATCGTCGTGATAACCAACCTTTATTTCGTTTTCCATAATCTCTTAATATATCACGATAATTCTTGATGATCTTCTCGTTCCACTTTCGTAAATCTTGTTCATGTCTCACTATTGCTTCCATCTTGTAGGTCGATCGCTCTCATGTATACAGGGATAATTCTTGAGTAATATATATATGTATATGCATTCGTTTCTTCCAAACCAGTCCAACCGCCCTGATCTCCACTTGCTCGATCATCATATTTGCTGATCAGCCACAATGTGTCAACCCAGGCTAATGAGATTCCTGGTTACCCTCTTCGTGGGTTTGCATCACTTCAAATCGATTCCTTCTCACCCGATCACATTCGAATTCCCTCAGTAACGCTCCACAATTCAGATCACGCTCATCTATCCATTCGGGATCGCCATAACCCTTACAACGAACCAAATATTCACGGTGGGTCCGGCCAAAACGGGTCTTCTTGCCTGATCGGGTATCTAAAACCTTCTCCACCTCGAATTCGTTCGGGTCCAACGTTCTTTCCCAACTATCCTCAGGTAAGAGAGCCTCGTCGAAATCAAACCTTGCCTGATCGTCACATGCCAACCTAGTTTTAGGCCGATCAGGGTATTCTCGGACGAGTTTTAACTTCGACAAGTGAACAATCGGGAAAATTCCATAATCAGTACCCGCGGTAATCAGCCGAGCGGCATGATCACCGATTAGTTCGGCTACCCGGAATGGTCCATGCCACAAATGTGCTAATTTCTTGGCATATCCTTCTTTCACACGATCCAAGTAAAGCCAAACTCTTGATCCTGGCTCGATATTATGCGAATCGGCCTGATCATTGTTCCGATCAGCTCTTTCTTGGATGGCCCTTCGTAATCGTTCGTTAACTTGTTCCCGCGCATGTTGGTAGTGACGTTGGAGTCCCATGCGCCATCGACGAGCTTCGCGATCTCGACCTCGTGTGCAACCAACAGGGATCACTGACTCGATGGTAGATCGGGGGTCCCAACCATATGCCAGATAGAATGGGGTATCTCCCCTGATCCGATCAAACGAGGAATTCAGAGCAAACACCAGTCTCTCCGCATATTCATCCCAATCTTGTTGCGCGGAGTCTGTGACATACATCTTAATAGCCCTGGTCAACGTTTGTACCATCCGCTCGGCTTTACCATTCGCCTGTGGACGGTACGCCATGGTCGCGCTCTGTTTCTGGCCAAGCATCTGATTAAAAGATCGGAACACTTCGGCCATAAAACCTGGTTCACGATCATGCCTGATCACTTCACTGGCTCCAAACCGTCGGAACACACATTCTTCGTAACTGCAAGCGACTTGTTGAGCCGTTCGAGTAGATCCCGCTTTCGCGATCACCAATCCCGTGAACAGATCAGTCCAGATCAGCAACTCGGTATTGCCCTTGAACGATTTTGGGAGGGACGGTATGTGATCCATCGCGATCACTTGGAAAGGGTAGGTCGCCTGGATATTTCCAGGTGATCTCCCCCGGATATTTGGCATACCTTTTCCAGTTTCGCAATCCGTACATGTCCCAACAAACTTTTGTATACTTCGATATAATCCTCTCCAATGGAAATGTTTACGGATCCTGTGATACGTTCGTCCTACACCCTGGTGGCCACCCTCCAAACTAACATGATAATGGTGTAAGATATCAGCTTGTAAAGTCTCCGGGATCACGAGTCTTGCCGATCGGTCCAAATCCGCATCGGCCTGATCAGCTTGTACATAGTAAAACAATAGATCATTTTCGTCGATCTCGTAGTTAGACGCGATCTTGGCACAATCTTTTGCCTCACTCTGGCTCAGCTTCTCCAGATCACCCTTTAGAAACGCCTTCAAGTCACCGATCCATTTTTCCTCGTCTTGAGCCTTGAGAATTCTTTCGATCCGCATCTCTTGTACTATCTCATCTGTCAGGCTTTCGCGAGAGGGTGATCTGTTGGGTGGTGATCTGGTTCGTGATCTCGTCGTAATCAAGATCTGGGCTGCTTCCTTTTCATTTTCCACACGGATCAGCTCAGGCAGCCTATTGATCTCCACCAGTTCTTCCAACAGCGCTTGATCAGTGATTATCGATCCGGCCTGATCACGCATAGCCATAGTTGCTAGGTGATCTGCGCTCCGATTCCAATCACGTTTCACATGCAAAAGATCGTGCCTTGGCCACCCACGTAAAGCTTTCATAACGCGATCATTCAGCAGTTTCAGACGCGGCGCTTTACAGTCGATCTCTCCAGTGATCTGCCGAATCACCAAGTTTGAATCTCCGCATATAATTACTCTTCCAATCTTTTGCTCTTGCAAAAGATCCAAACCTAGCAGCAGACCACGATATTCAGCCTCATTGACCGTGATACCTGGAGTATAATCTGAACCGGCCGATATAACAGTCCATTCTGGCAGTTTCCATAGCAACGCACTATACGCCCCTACACCTTTCTTCACACTCGCTGATCCGTCGAAGCTTACAACGATCAGATCTTCTTCTGAGCCGACGATCGGTGGGGGTATAGTGATCGATTCACGTGGTTGCTTCCGAGGAGCGACCTCAATCAGGGCTTCATCGACTTCTGATCGGGGCGTGATGCTGGCCGCCAGCGTCCCAAGTATTTCTTCTTCGCCCTTGGTGCACTTAATGATCTCCAAAGTCCACTGAGATAGCACCGCTGCCCATCGCCCCAGTCTTCCGTCTAAACCATTCGCGGATAGTAACCACGCCAGACTAGATCGTTTGGATAATACCTTAATTGATCTAGTTACCAGCATAGAATAGCAAACATCCAACACACGTAATAACGCTAGCACTTCCTTATCCACAATGCCATAGTTAACTTCATTCGGTTTCAATGTTCGGCTTGTGAACGTCACCGGGCAATAAACCCCATCGTGATCTTGGACCAGTGCGGCCGATATTGCCCATTTACTAGCATATAAGATCACCACGGGAATCTTCTCCGGATCGAAGTGTTTCAGTATCGGCGTCGAGATCATCTTCGCCTTTAACATACTGAAGGCTACCATAGCGCGATTCATGTGATCTACTGACCCTGACACAGTTCGATCAGTTGGTGATCCAATCTCGAGATCTGTTTCAGTAGCTTCAACTTCGTGATCAGTCCCAATTGGTGATCCTCCCATCCGATCACGTTCTCTCAGGCCATGATAATCAACTTCCTTCAATTCATAAAGTATAGCGGCGTAGATCGAGAAGTCCTCGATAAATCTGCTATAATAATTCAATGATCCGAGGAAGGATTGCATGGCCTTCAGCGATCGGGGAAACGGTAAGTTGCTGAGAGCGGCTAGATCTTTCGGATTTGCTTCCAACCCTTGGATCGATACGTTATGGCCGAGGTAAGCGACCTTGGGCTGACCCCAGAAACTCTTGACCACACTGATCGACAAATTCCAACGCTCGCAGGTATCTAAGAGTCGTTCGACCTTATCGCATAGCATATCCCAGGATGTTGCCGTGACCAAGATATCATCTATATATGATCGCCTTCCCAACACTGATCGGCCCTGATCTTGGTCTGGCTCACCTTCCGTAAACACATCATGTAGATCAGTGGCTTCCCGATCAGCACTGATCTGGAAATACCCATAGAGAGCATTGTCGATCAGCCTCTGGTAGATCTGTGGGGCATTCTTTAATCCAAACGGCATCCGATTCCATTCAAAAAGCCCAAAAGGTGTAACGAAAGCCGAGATCTCTCGAGCGCGATCAGTCATCGAAACCACCCAGAAACCACTAGCCATATCCAACGAACAAAACCATAAAACTTTATCCAGATCTTCTAATAAGTCATTGATCAGGGGCATCGGGTAGACCATCAACTTCGTGAGGCGATTCACCATTCTGTAGTCGATACACAATCGAATATCAACCCCATTCTTCTTAATCACAATCACGATCGGTGATGCCCACTGCGATGTTGATGGTCGGATGATCTTTGTACTTAGCAAACCCTTGATCAAATCGGATAACTTTTCCCGGTATTGAGGTGCAACTTTACGACAACGCTGAGCGATCGGCCTCGCATTTCCCACGTCTATATCACAAACAGCTCCGAATGCGGCTGGGGGTAGGGCGTTACCTTTCCCCATCAGTAAGTGACGCCTCTTCCAGATGATCTTCTTTAGCTGATCGATCTGCTCGGGCGTATTCACCTCGGGATCACCGACTTGTAAATCTTCCATGGTGACTTCTGGCATATTTGGCGATACTTCTGGTAACACAGCCATCTGCTTCTCGATACCTTCAATATACTGATCGCCACCTTCGTGTATACACACCTGCTCGTCCACCTGATCTACCTCTTTCTGATCGGCATCATCTTGGATCGCCCCTTGTACGTCACTCGACTGATGGTTTACTTCGGATTCAGCCTCCTCTGTAATGAATTCAGCTGGTTCATCCTCCTTTTCTTCCTCATGATCATGCTCGGGCTCTTCACTGTCCTTTCCGCTAACTGGGTCCGTTGTTTTCGGTGAGCCGGGCCTAATTATACTCGATATCTGTGGACCTTCTTTGACCCGACCTTCCCCTGTCGCTTCGATCGATGGCCTCCTGATCAGCAGCTTGGTCGGCGTAGAATACTCCGGCTTCTCGACCATAGGTGAGGTATCTTCATCCACTAAGTCTTCGTCACTGATCACGTCCGTGGTGGCTTGATAAGCCAGATTCTGCCATTCAATGTATCTTCGTGATCCCACTGAAACATATCCGATCTGTCGGGGTACTTTCCCTTCAGGTAACCACATCCCTAAGATCATATCTTCATGGATGATCAGCGGCTGATCGGATATATTTGTGACTCTGATGTAGCTTGATCGGCCGATACCTTTAACGAACGTTGGTACCCAACGTTCACCACGGGTCAGCCACAATTTCTGTTGCCGACCACTCGACCGAATCATGACATCGACTGATCGGGATACTCCAATGTTCTCGTACTGACCCATCTTTAACATCCGTACATGAGTACCATACAAAGGTCGTCGGCCAGATAACTGAATCTGCACTTCATCCGGCAGAGTCAGGGTTCCATGAGATAGGTCAAGTCGTATACCGGCGTGTACCATAAAATTCATCCCCAATATCGCGTCCTGACCGGCTAGCCGGCCAACCCAAGCGTTAAAATAGTAGACTAGGGATCCTGCCAGGGTGATCTTCACACGTGATCGTCCTTCCGTCATATATGAACTCTCGCCGATCCCAACACATTCTTGCCTCTGGGTACTGTCTATACGACATCCCACCTTACGAGCAAAGGCGGAGTCGATGATCGAGACTTCCGCCCCAGAGTCAAATAAAATAGTGGCTTTCTCATTGTTGACCTTTCCATTAGGTTTAGCCTGTTTAAACCACTTGTCGGGAGAGTGATACTTCCAGTATCCACGGGATTCACCGGGCAGTAGATCCAACTCCATGATCACGTCCGATCGGGAATATTCATCCACTCTGAGACTGTAGATCGGACACCGATCGATGCAATTTGAATTAGAACATGTATTGTCGGTTATCTTCTTTTCCTTAAACTTATCTCCGCTACCGACATATGCATAAATGCAGAACATAGATCGCTCGGCTCGAACCAGATTCCAACCTGGCGAGCGATCTAGTTTAACATCTTCTCAACATCTGGTGGGAGCATACCAGCATGTTTAGTCGGCACATACCACTTGCGCATCAGATTAAAGAATTCTTCGATAGGGCAGGCGCCGGCGTCATGAAGCTTCCCACAGGTCTTGCACACGAAAAAACAATGATCAGAAGGGTGACCTTTACGATCACATTTTCCACACGTAATTCTTTTCCAACAATCACGATCTCCATGTTTGGTCGACCCACAATGCACACATTTCTTACGAGATCGGTCCTGAACAGGTTGAATACCACCAGGTTTCCGTCCGTCCACACCATTAGTCGATGATCTCGGGCGATACATTGGTTCCGTCGTAAATACATGACGGTACTGTTCCTCGTCCGAGCTCAGACCCGACTGACCACTTTCTTCTTCAGAGCTTGAACTGTCTGATTCCTTCGCGATCACTCGAATCGCTCTGGCTGGTCGGGCTGCCGGTATCTTGCCTTGATCAGGGTGTGGCTTGGACCGGTACCGGTTCGATCCTACCTCGACCTTGGGCTGTCGACTCTTGGCCCGTTGCAACGTCCTTAGAGTCAGTTCCAGTTGTTCTGAGTCCTTTATACGGAGCAGGGTTAGCTGATCAGCCAGATCGCGATTATCCAGAGTCCCAATGAAGTGCTCGACATGTTCACGGGCTATGTCCGGGTGTCGTGGGTCCTTGATCGGCATTTTCGCGCGTAGACCAGCAACATTCAACCGATGTAAGTACTCGATCGGCGTCTCGTCGGATCTTTTCTTCATGTGGTAGTACTGTCTAGCGACAGACACCCCCGAATTGCAATATTGTTCTTCAAACTCTTCACACAAACGAGGCCACTTCAGACGCACTTCTCGACTCAGCTGTTTAAGCCAGTTCTTGGCCGGGCCTTTCATTAGATCAGCGAAGATCAGGCATCTTTCAGCTTCCGGTGTCTTGTCCCTTAGAAAAGCTGACTTAGTCCGGCTTAACCAACCTCTGGCCTGATCGTCATCCATATCTTTTCCGGTGAAATCCTTCAATTCCGAGATCGCTGACATTCGCACTCGGGTGATCGTTCCTGATCCACTGTCAAATGCCTGCGCGGAGGCCATATTCGCTCTACGAGGCATATCAATGTCCAGATCATCTGGATCAAAATGTTGACTGATCTCGCCTTCTGACTCCATGTCCACATCACTCCGTGGGGGTGATCGGTGAAATCGGTCTTGGTGATCGGCCTGGCATATCGAACGAACAATTCTGGCTGATCGGACTGATTCCATCTCCACATCCACGGGTCTCTTGACCGATTTCTCAGCAAACTGATTCATATTCGGTGCCGATCGCCATGGTTGTCCTTGCCCAGGTGCGTATTGAGGCAATCCATACTGATCACCCGCAAATCGGTTCATCATTGTCGCGAACATGGCTTTTAATTGCTCTGGGACCTCCGGCATGTTGGTGTGACCGGTATTGGAGGTCGGATTGGCCTGTGGCACTTCCTGAGCATCTTCGTAACTATCGTCTGATCCGACTCTGCCAGGTTCCGGTTTTCTCTTCCTGTTCTGCGACTCGATCTTGGGGTCGATCTGCTGGATCCCTTTCGGGCCCAACGTCATACGTGTGATCCCAACCGAGGAGTCGGTGGATGCCGCTCCAGATTGTGATGACGATTGATATATCGACTCAATATCCATAGGATACTCCACCAACTGTGATCGGTGCGAAGGATCCGCGATCGGCGACTGAACCACTGGGTTCGCCCCTAGTAACGAAGCAAGATGATCATACAGGGTGATCATAGATTCTCTGATCGTCTCTTGATCCAGATCGAATAGCATATTCGCGTCGAAGGCACCAGTAGTGAAGCCAACCTCGCCGATCTGCGCCAAGAGGTTCCTGATCAGATCAAGTTGACTGCCTGTGATCACCGGCCGGGTCGCTCGACCTTCAAGCTTCCCGATGATCTTAGGTTTAATGATCTTCATCACTGGGTTGGTAACCAGGAACTTGCGAAACTCTCGAAGATAGAACAGTCGTTCCACATCTTGAACAGTGGTCTTCTCGGCTGGTTCGATCTTCTCTTCGTCTTCCTCGAAGATCTTCGGTTTAGGTTTCACATATTTTTTAGGTGGATCGCAATGATCCGCCCCCATATTTTTTCTGTCTTTTTCCATTTTCTTCTTATGCATAGGATCACGGTTAACACCTCGATCCTTTCCTGGGTTATAGTCAACTTTACTATAACCCAGATCGGCCCCGATCGGGGCCATGTGGGGAGTTATTTCATCTTTAATCTCGACCTGGCACTCCACCAAACCAGGTCGATCATCGCTTTCTTTAGAAATGGACAGCATCGGAGGCGATACGCCTTCCTCCAATACACCCGAAAAAGTTTCCTCCACTTTGATTTTCACATCTTTTTCATCATCAAAAGAATCACGGTGATATCCTGAGTCACCAAGTGATCCGGGCACGCGCACCATTGTGGTGGAGCCGATTTCCAAATCCATGACAGAAGTCTTGGGTGGAATCCGGATACCCACTGGCCCGGACGACCAACTATCGGAGGGGGTACTCCGTTGATCCTGATCAGCATCAGAATCAGACGAATCACCATTATGGTGACTGATCTGATCCTCCCGGTCATCTGACCGGTCGTCATGCGCGTCAGGATCTATGTTCAACTTCATCTCACCTTGTGTACCCGTTGATCGGGGTGGTTACACTCACTCAGGTGGACTCGGTGACGAAAACGATGATCTTGATCAGGTCGGAGGGGATGACCTTCTCGAGACGGGGTTGTCCTCGGGTGGAAATCTTCACCGGAGAACGGGTTGGGGTTGATACTTGACTTCAGTATCTAGGCACTGATCGGGAAACTTCGTCCGATCAGGCCAGCCAATTGAGAGAGAGATATAACGAAACCAAGAAAATGCGATCAATCCACGATCTTCCACAGTAATCCACAAACGTTATCTCCACAAAACCTTTACCAATATTATCAACGTGTTCCAAACACGTGCGCGTTGCGGGTGAGGTTCGATCACCTAAAAACAAACCCGTCGGGGGTCCTCCGGTAAGCCAAAATGCGTCTTAGCGCGTCTTAACCGGGGAATAGATGAGCAAGAGGGGACTAATCAACCCTGTGCTCCCAATGACCGCACACGTGGCGGAGCGACT
>MIQA02018770.1:0-11124 GCA_001887855.2 Sclerospora graminicola
CCGTCATATGTTGATGAGTGTTCTATCGTCACCAATCAACGGCCATGTGTGGTCCACCTCAGTCCCAATATTTTCCGATCGCTTCACCACAGCCGACCCTGAGACTAACTGCAGCCGCACAACGACTGCAGTTCGACTCACTCACTTTTGAACTTCCTCTCTGGTGATCACCATGGCCGACGCAAGCCGATCTCCTCTTCCTTCTTCGTCTTCTTCGGCTGCCGCCCAATCACCTCTTAGCCCTCCGTCTCCAGCTCGGCTACCCCTGCGATCGCCCCGATCACGACCTCTACGCCGATCACGACCAGCCTCATCCGACCGACGACTGCTCTCGCTTCATATCGACCGTCTTGGAGTCTTCCTGCTCGACCCTCGTCAGATCGCCCTCTCCGTTCCTTGGAGCAGCTCACTCGCCTGATAGATGGATCGGGCCCATTCACGTTGGGACCCGTGGAGGCTTGTCGGCTACGATCGGAACTCCGAAGTGCAATTCCCGAGTTGGCTTCTCTGTACGATACCAACCGGGCACTTACGGCTGAGTTATCCGATCGTCGGATCGCGGCTGATACCTCGGCACGTGATTCCGCTGATCTGGCTACCCAACTGTCGGCTCTCCGGCTAGATCATGACCGGCTAGGCAAAGATCATGACCGGCTTGACCAAGAACTGCGGGACCTGACTGATCGCTTTCAGGGTGTGACGATGGAGCGTGATCAGTTGTCGGCTGACCTCGCTGCCCTTCGACTTTCCAAGCCCTCGGACACCGTCGCCTCCTTACAGTCGCTGATCGACTCGATGGCTATCACCATCCGTAATCAGGGTACATTCATCTCATTCGCTCCTTTTATAATCCGTATTTGACCCTCCATGTTAACTTCCAGATGAACGTATCGAATCCATGAAGAGTTCGATGGTCGAGATGGTAGATCATCTGCAACGCATCGATGATCACCGTCTCGACCGTGATCAGCTTCTGCACGACAGGATCCGTACTGCCGAGGATGTAGAGCGTCGGGAGATTGAGGCTCGCTATTCGGATGAGCAGGTCCAGCTCTTGACCAAACAGCTTGCTGATTCTCGCATCGGCCGCACCGATATACAGAAGAGGCTGGACGAGAGTCGGAAAGTGGCTGAAAATTGCCGGCATGAACTTAATATCGCTCGGGTCAAACTTGAGACCCTAGAGCTTGATGATCGCGCCTGGCTTCAGCATAACGCTGACCTGAAGAGTCTCGCGGTGCAAACCATGGATAGGTGGACCAAAACAGACGCCGGTTCAGGTTCAGTCCGGACGGCCTTGCAACGGCTTCCCGGGTTGATCAGCTCGTTCACTCCATCTGGCACACCGCCACAGTTGCCCGAGTTTGCCTCGCCTTCGCCCGCGTCCTCCGTCGCTTCTTTACCTGCTCGTAGTGCTGATCAGCCCGTGATCAGCACTTCAGAAGCTCCCGCGTCATCTCAATCTCGTCCACCTGCGGCTCCAAGATCAACGCCTTCGGCCTCAAGTTCTGGGAAGCGTAAGCTGACCAGCTCGTCGAAGCAAAGGATGAGTCCCGCCAAGCGATCACGTCTTGTGGTCGAATCGGATGACGAATCAACCGATCTGGACGAGAGGACATTGCCTGCTCTGGCTCGATCGCGCAGCATTGATCGCCGTACGCCAGCACCAAGTTATTCGGGCGTGAATTCGCTGGCCCAGGCTGTTACTTTGCTGGAGTCAGATGACGACGATGACGATGATCTCGAGGAGGAACCACCGGCTCAAGCTGATCCTGACATTCCTCCGGCGACCACTGGGGCAGCGATTGCTCCGCCACCTAATTTTACGGGCGTCTTCATTTCCGCGGATCAATCGTCGGTCAGAGAAAACGACTACAGCTACGATCCGAACCAGCCGTTCATGGATCTGTATGTCGTTATGCAGGGGAAACCGACTCCCGCTCACATGGCCACACGGAAACCTTGGAGTGGTGATCTGGTCTGGGATCTGACGCATAGGGTTCTCGAAATGCGGAAGAAAAGCGTCCCTCGCTTGTGGTCCCGCCCGCCAGGCTGGATCTTCCCGATCAGATCGGCGGCACCCAAGGACAAGCAGTGGCAACCAAGGTTGCTGACCAGAAGTGCTATCGAACTTATGATCGATTCGGCACCCTGGGATGCCCTCCTGACACCCATGCCCGGGCTGGCGTTCCCTGATCGCCCTTGGTTTGTCGAGCTACAGGGGCGCTTGGCTTTATATTACCAAGAGCACGTGCAGGCGATATGGGAGGCGACTCATCATTTCCCGATCACGACGGCGATGCGCAAGGACGCGTACCATCATGCTCGCAAGCGTCGTCGCACCAAAGCCGGGGCTGCTTGGGCCACGATCTGCGATTATGTCGTCGACGGAATCCTGCACGGCGAGTGTGATCTGGACGTTTTCCTGTTCCCTGGCGTCCTGCATTTAACTGTTCGTCGAGCGGGATCGCGAGGACTCAAGGCTGACGGCGGGGATTGGTATCCCGGTTATGGGCACATAACTCCGGTCGCCACACTGCGTGATTGCTTGCTCTGGACCGATCAGCATGAGCCTTGGCGAAACCAGTTCCGATCGAGTCCCATGGATCATCCAGGGTACAAGATTTCTCGCCTGCGCACTAAATATGGTCCGTGATCGTCGTGATAACCAACCTTTATTTCGTTTTCCATAATCTCTTAATATATCACGATAATTCTTGATGATCTTCTCGTTCCACTTTCGTAAATCTTGTTCATGTCTCACTATTGCTTCCATCTTGTAGGTCGATCGCTCTCATGTATACAGGGATAATTCTTGAGTAATATATATATGTATATGCATTCGTTTCTTCCAAACCAGTCCAACCGCCCTGATCTCCACTTGCTCGATCATCATATTTGCTGATCAGCCACAATGTGTCAACCCAGGCTATTGAGATTCCTGGTTACCCTCTTCGTGGGTTTGCATCACTTCAAATCGATTCCTTCTCACCCGATCACATTCGAATTCCCTCAGTAACGCTCCACAATTCAGATCACGCTCATCTATCCATTCGGGATCGCCATAACCCTTACAACGAACCAAATATTCACGGTGGGTCCGGCCAAAACGGGTCTTCTTGCCTGATCGGGTATCTAAAACCTTCTCCACCTCGAATTCGTTCGGGTCCAACGTTCTTTCCCAACTATCCTCAGGTAAGAGAGCCTCGTCGAAATCAAACCTTGCCTGATCGTCACATGCCAACCTAGTTTTAGGCCGATCAGGGTATTCTCGGACGAGTTTTAACTTCGACAAGTGAACAATCGGGAAAATTCCATAATCAGTACCCGCGGTAATCAGCCGAGCGGCATGATCACCGATTAGTTCGGCTACACGGAATGGTCCATGCCACAAATGTGCTAATTTCTTGGCATATCCTTCTTTCACACAATCCAAGTAAAGCCAAACTCTTGATCCTGGCTCGATATTATGCGAATCGGCCTGATCATTGTTCCGATCAGCTCTTTCTTGGATGGCCCTTCGTAATCGTTCGTTAACTTGTTCCCGCGCATGTTGGTAATGACGTTGGAGTCCCATGCGCCATCGACGAGCTTCGCGATCTCGACCTCGTGTGCAACCAACAGGGATCACTGACTCGATGGTAGATCGGGGGTCCCAACCATATGCCAGATAGAATGGGGTATCTCCCCTGATCCGATCAAACGAGGAATTCAGAGCAAACACCAGTCTCTCCGCATATTCATCCCAATCTTGTTGCGCGGAGTCTGTGACATACATCTTAATAGCCCTGGTCAACGTTTGTACCATCCGCTCGGCTTTACCATTCGCCTGTGGACGGTACGCCATGGTCGCGCTCTGTTTCTGGCCAAGCATCTGATTAAAAGATCGGAACACTTCGGCCATAAAACCTGGTTCACGATCATGCCTGATCACTTCACTGGCTCCAAACCGTCGGAACACACATTCTTCGTAACTGCAAGCGACTTGTTGAGCCGTTCGTGTAGATCCCGCTTTCGCGATCACCAATCCCGTGAACAGATCAGTCCAGATCAGCAACTCGGTATTGCCCTTGAACGATTTTGGGAGGGACGGTATGTGATCCATCGCGATCACTTGGAAAGGGTAGGTCGCCTGGATATTTCCAGGTGATCTCCCCCGGATATTTGGCATACCTTTTCCAGTTTCGCAATCCGTACATGTCCCAACAAACTTTTGTATACTTCGATATAATCCTCTCCAATGGAAATGTTTACGGATCCTGTGATACGTTCGTCCTACACCCTGGTGGCCACCCTCCAAACTAACATGATAATGGTGTAAGATATCAGCTTGTAAAGTCTCCGGGATCACGAGTCTGGCCGATCGGTCCAAATCCGCATCGGCCTGATCAGCTTGTACATAGTAAAACAATAGATCATTTTCGTCGATCTCGTAGTTAGACGCGATCTTGGCACAATCTTTTGCCTCACTCTGGCTCAGCTTCTCCAGATCACCCTTTAGAAACGCCTTCAAGTCACCGATCCATTTTTCCTCGTCTTGAGCCTTGAGAATTCTTTCGATCCGCATCTCTTGTACTATCTCATCTGTCAGGCTTTCGCGAGAGGGTGATCTGTTGGGTGGTGATCTGGTTCGTGATCTCGTCGTAATCAAGATCTGGGCTGCTTCCTTTTCATTTTCCACACGGATCAGCTCCGGCAGCCTATTGATCTCCACCAGTTCTTCCAACAGCGCTTGATCAGTGATTATCGATCCGGCCTGATCACGCATAGCCATAGTTGCTAGGTGATCTGCGCTCCGATTCCAATCACGTTTCACATGCAAAAGATCGTGCCTTGGCCACCCACGTAAAGCTTTCATAACGCGATCATTCAGCAGTTTCAGACGCGGCGCTTTACAGTCGATCTCTCCAGTGATCTGCCGAATCACCAAGTTTGAATCTCCGCATATAATTACTCTTCCAATCTTTTGCTCTTGCAAAAGATCCAAACCTAGCAGCAGACCACGATATTCAGCCTCATTGACCGTGATACCTGGAGTATAATCTGAACCGGCCGATATAACAGTCCATTCTGGCAGTTTCCATAGCAACGCACTATACGCCCCTACACCTTTCTTCACACTCGCTGATCCGTCGAAGCTTACAACGATCAGATCTTCTTCTGAGCCGACGATCGGTGGGGGTATAGTGATCGATTCACGTGGTTGCTTCCGAGGAGCGACCTCAATCAGGGCTTCATCGACTTCTGATCGGGGCGTGATGCTGGCCGCCAGCGTCCCAAGTATTTCTTCTTCGCCCTTGGTGCACTTAATGATCTCCAAAGTCCACTGAGATAGCACCGCTGCCCATCGCCCCAGTCTCCCGTCTAAACCATTCGCGGATAGTAACCACGCCAGACTAGATCGTTTGGATAATACCTTAATTGATCTAGTTACCAGCATAGAATAGCAAACATCCAACACACGTAATAACGCTAGCACTTCCTTATCCACAATGCCATAGTTAACTTCATTCGGTTTCAATGTTCGGCTTGTAAACGTCACCGGGCAATAAACCCCATCGTGATCTTGGACCAGTGCGGCCGATATTGCCCATTTACTGGCATATAAGATCACCACGGGAATCTTCTCCGGATCGAAGTGTTTCAGTATCGGCGTCGAGATCATCTTCGCCTTTAACATACTGAAGGCTACCATAGCGCGATTCATGTGATCTTCTGACCCTGGCACAGTTCGATCAGTTGGTGATCCAATCTCGAGATCTGTTTCAGTAGCTTCAACTTCGTGATCAGTCCCAATTGGTGATCCTCCCATCCGATCACGTTCTCTCAGGCCATGATAATCAACTTCCTTCAATTCATAAAGTATAGCGGCGTAGATCGAGAAGTCCTCGATAAATCTGCTATAATAATTCAATGATCCGAGGAAGGATTGCATGGCCTTCAGCGATCGGGGAAACGGTAAGTTGCTGAGAGCGGCTAGATCTTTCGGATTTGCTTCCAACCCTTGGATCGATACGTTATGGCCGAGGTAAGCGACCTTGGGCTGACCCCAGAAACTCTTGACCACACTGATCGACAAATTCCAACGCTCGCAGGTATCTAAGAGTCGTTCGACCTTATCGCATAGCATATCCCAGGATGTTGCTGTGACCAAGATATCATCTATATATGATCGCCTTCCCAATACTGATCGGCCCTGATCTTGGTCTGGCTCACCTTCCGTAAACACATCATGTAGATCAGTGGCTTTCCGATCAGCACTGATCTGGAAATACCCATAGAGAGCATTGTCGATCAGCCTCTGGTAGATCTGTGGGGCATTCTTTAATCCAAACGGCATCCGATTCCATTCAAAAAGCCCAAAAGGTGTAACGAAAGCCGAGATCTCTCGAGCGCGATCAGTCATCGAAACCACCCAGAAACCACTAGCCATATCCAACGAACAAAACCATAAAACTTTATCCAGATCTTCTAATAAGTCATTGATCAGGGGCATCGGGTAGACCATCAACTTCGTGAGGCGATTCACCATTCTGTAGTCGATACACAATCGAATATCAACCCCATTCTTCTTAATCACATCACGATCGGTGATGCCCACTGCGATGTTGATGGTCGGATGATCTTTGTACTTAGCAAACCCTTGATCAAATCGGATAACTTTTCCCGGTATTGAGGTGCAACTTTACGACAACGCTGAGCGATCGGCCTCGCATTTCCCACGTCTATATCACAAACAGCTCCGAATGCGGCTGGGGGTAGGGCGTTACCTTTCCCCATCAGTAAGTGACGCCTCTTCCAGATGATCTTCTTTAGCTGATCGATCTGCTCGGGCGTATTCACCTCGGAATCACCGACTTGTAAATCTTCCATGGTGACTTCTGGCATATTTGGCGATACTTCCGGTAACACAGCCATCTGCTTCTCGATACCTTCAATATACTGATCGCCACCTTCGTGTATACACACCTGCTCGTCCACCTGATCTACCTCTTTCTGATCGGCATCATCTTGGATCGCCCCTTGTACGTCACTCGACCGATGGTTTACTTCGGATTCAGCCTCCTCTGTAATGAATTTAGCTGGTTCATCCTCCTTTTCTTCCTCATGATCTTGCTCGGGCTCTTCACTGTCCTTTCCGCTAACTGGGTCCGTTGTTTTCGGTGAGCCGGGCCTAATTATACTCGATATCTGTGGACCTTCTTTGACCCGACCTTCCCCTGTCGCTTCGATCGATGGCCTCCTGATCAGCAGCTTGGTCGGCGTAGAATACTCCGGCTTCTCGACCATAGGTGAGGTATCTTCATCCACTAAGTCTTCGTCACTAATCACGTCAGTGGTGGCTTGATAAGCCAGATTCTGCCACTCAATGTATCTTCGTGATCCCACTGAAACATATCCGACCTGTCGGGGTACTTTCCCTTCAGGTAAACACATCCCTAAGATCATATCTTCATGGATGATCAGCGGCTGATCGGATATATTTGTGACTCTGATGTAGCTTGATCGGCCGATACCTTTAACGAACGTTGGTACCCAACGTTCACCACGGGTCAGCCACAATTTCTGTTGCCGATCACTCGACCGAATCATGACATCGACTGATCGGGATACTCCAATGTTCTCGTACTGACCCATCTTTAACATCCGTACATGAGTACCATACAAAGGCCGTCGGCCAGATAACTGAATCTGCACTTCATCCGGCAGAGTCAGGGTTCCATGAGATAGGTCAAGTCGTATACCGGCGTGTACCATAAAATTCATCCCCAATATCGCGTCCTGACCGGCTAGCCGGCCAACCCAAGCGTTAAAATAGTAGACTAGGGATCCTGCCAGGGTGATCTTCACACGTGATCGTCCTTCCGTCATATATGAACTCTCGCCGATCCCAACACATTCTTGCCTCTGGGTACTGTCTATAAGACATCCCACCTTACGAGCAAAGGCGGAGTCGATGATCGAGACTTCCGCCCCAGAGTCAAATAAAATAGTGGCTTTTCATTGTTGACCTTTCCATTAGCTTTAGCCTGTTTAAACCACTTGTCGGGAGAGTGATACTTCCAGTATCCTCGGGATTCACCGGGCAGTAGAACCAACTCCATGATCACGTCCGATCGGGAATATTCATCCACTCTGAGACTGTAGATCGGACACCGATCGATGCAATTTGAATTAGAACATGTATTGTCGGTTATCCTCTGTTCCTTAAACTTATCTCCGCTACCGACATATGCATAAATGCAGAACATAGATCGCTCGGCTCGAACCAGATTCCAACCTGGCGAGCGATCTAGTTTAACATCTTCTCAACATCTGGTGGAAGCATACCAGCATGTTTAGTCGGCACATACCACTTGCGCATCAGATTAAAGAATTCTTCGATAGGGCAGGCGCCGGCGTCATGAAGCTTCCCACAGGTCTTGCACACGAAAAAACAATGACCAGAACGGTGACCTTTACGATCACATTTTCCACACGTAATTCTTTTCCAACAATCACGATCTCCATGTTTGGTCGACCCACAATGCACACATTTCTTACGAGATCGGTCCTGAACAGGTTGAATACCACCAGGTTTCCGTCCGTCCACACCATTAGTCGATGATCTCGGGCGATACATTGGTTCCGTCGTAAATACATGACGGTACTGTTCCTCGTCCGAGCTCAGACCCGACTGACCACTTTCTTCTTCAGAGCTTGAACTGTCTGATTCCTTCGCGATCACTCGAATCGCTCTGGCTGGTCGGGCTGCCGGTATCTTGCCTTGATCAGGGTGTGGCTTGGACCGGTACCGGTTCGATCCTACCTCGACCTTGGGCTGTCGACTCTTGGCCCGCTGCAACGTCCTTAGAGTCAGTTCCAGTTGTTCTGAGTCCTTTATACGGAGCAGGGTTAGCTGATCAGCCAGATCGCGATTATCCAGAGTCCCAATGAAGTGCTCGACATGTTCACGGGCTATGTCCGGGTGTCGTGGGTCCTTGATCGGCATTTTCGCGCGTAGACCAGCAACATTCAACCGATGTAAGTACTCGATCGGCGTCTCGTCGGATCTTTCTTCATGTGGTAGTACTGTCTAGCGACAGACACCCCCGAGTTGCAATATTGTTCTTCAAACTCTTCACACAAACGAGGCCACTTCAGACGCACTTCACGACTTAGCTGTTTAAGCCAGTTCTTGGCCGGGCCTTTCATTAGATCAGCGAAGATCAGGCATCTTTCAGCTTCCGGTGTCTTGTCCCTTAGAAAAGCTGACTTAGTCCGGCTTAACCAACCTCTGGCCTGATCGTCATCCATATCTTTTCCGGTGAAATCCTTCAATTCCGAGATCGCTGACATTCGCACTCGGGTGATCGTTCCTGATCCACTGTCAAATGCCTGCGCGGAGGCCATATTCGCTCTACGAGGCATATCAATGTCCAGATCATCTGGATCAAAATGTTGACTGATCTCGCCTTCTGACTCCATGTCCACATCACTCCGTGGGGGTGATCGGTGAAATCGGTCTTGGTGATCGGCCTGGCATATCGAACGAACAATTCTGGCTGATCGGACTGATTCCATCTCCACATCCACGGGTCTCTTGACCGATTTCTCAGCAAACTGATTCATATTCGGTGCCGATCGCCATGGTTGTCCTTGCCCAGGTGCGTATTGAGGCAATCCATACTGATCACCCGCAAATCGGTTCATCATTGTCGCGAACATGGCTTTTAATTGCTCTGGGACCTCCGGCATGTTGGTGTGACCGGTATTGGAGGTCGGATTGGCCTGTGGCACTTCCTGAGCATCTTCGTAACTATCGTCTGATCCGACTCTGCCAGGTTCCGGTTTTCTCTTCCTGTTCTGCGACTCGATCTTGGGGTCGATCTGCTGGATCCCTTTCGGGCCCAACGTCATACGTGTGATCCCAACCGAGGAGTCGGTGGATGCCGCTCCAGATTGTGATGACGATTGATAGATCGACTCGATATCCATAGGATACTCCACCAACTGTGATCGGTGCGAAGGATCCGCGATCGGCGACTGAACCACTGGGTTCGCCCCTAGTAACGAGGCAAGATGATCATACAGGGTGATCATAGATTCTCTGATCGTCTGTTGATCCAGATCGAATAGCATATTCGCGTCGAAGGCACCAGTAGTGAAGCCAACCTCGTCGATCTGCGCCAAGAGGTTCCTAATCAGATCAAGTTGACTGCCTGTGATCACCGGCCGGGTCGCTCGACCTTCAAGCTTCCCGATGATCTTAGGTTTAATGATCTTCATCACTGGGTTGGTAACCAGGAACTTGCGAAACTCTCGAAGATAGAACAGTCGTTCCACATCTTGGACAGTGGTCTTCTCGGCTGGTTCGATCTTCTCTTCGTCTTCCGCGAAGATCTTCGGTTTAGGTTTCACATATTTTTTAGGTGGATCGCAATGATCCGCCCCCATATTTTTTCTGTCTTTTTCCATTTTCTTCTTATGCACAGGATCAAGGTTAACACCTCGATCCTTTCTTGGGTTATAGTCAACTTTACTATAACCCAGATCGGCCCCGATCGGGGCCATATGGGGAGTTGTTTCATCTTTAATCTCGACCTGGCACTCCACCAGACCAGGTCGATCATCGCTTCCTTTAGAAATGGACAGCATCGGAGGCGATACGCCTTCCTCCAATACACCCGAAAAAGTTTCCTCCACTTGATTTTCACATCTTTTTCATCATCAAAGGAATCACGGTGATATCCTGAGTCACCAAGTGATCCGGGCACGCGCACCATTGTGGTGGAGCCGATTTCCAAATCCATGACCGAAGTCTTGGGGGGAATCCGGATACCCACTGGCCCGGACGACCAACTATCGGAGGGGGTACTCCGTCGATCCTGATCAGCATCAGAATCAGATGAATCACCATTGTGGTGACTGATCTGATCCTTCCGGTCATCTGACCGGTCTTCATGCGCGTCAGGATCTATGTTTATCTTCATCTCACCTTGTGTACCCGTTGATCGGGGGTGGTTACACTCACTCAGGTGGACTCGGTGACGAAAACGATGATCTTGATCAGGTCGGAGGGGATGACCTTCTCGAGACGGGGGGGGTCCTCGGGTGGAAATCTTCACCGGAGAACGGGTTGGG
>MIQA02018772.1:0-11466 GCA_001887855.2 Sclerospora graminicola
ATCTAGTTACCAGCATAGAATAGCAAACATCCAACACACGTAACAAAGCTAGCACTTCCTTATCCACAATACCATAGTTAACTTCATTCGGTTTCAGTGTTCGGCTTGTGAACGTCACCGGGCAATAAACTCCATCGTGATCTTGGACCAATGCGGCCGATATTGCCCATTTACTAGCGTATAAGATCACCACGGGAATCTTCTCCGGATCGAAGTGTTTCAGTATCGGCGTCGAGATCATCTTCGCCTTTAACATACTGAAGGCTACCATAGCGCGATTCATGTGATCTTCCGACCCTGGCACAGTTCGATCAGTTGGTGATCCAATCTCGAGATCCATTTCAGTAGCTTCAACCTCGTGATCAGTCCCAATTGGTGATCCTCCCATCCGATCACGTTCTCTCAGGCCATGATAATCAACTTCCTTCAATTCATAAAGTATAGCGGCATAGATCGAGAAGTCCTCGATAAATCTGCTATAATAATTCAATGATCCGAGGAAGGATTGCATGGCCTTCAACGATCGGGGAAACGGTAAGTTGCTGAGAGCGGCTAGATCTTTCGGATTTGCTTCCAACCCTTGGATCGATACGTTATGGCCGAGGTAAGCGACCTTGGGCTGACCCCAGAAACTCTTGACCACACTGATCGACAAATTCCAACGCTCGCAGGTATCTAAGAGTCGTTCGACCTTATCGCATAACATATCCCAGGATGTTGCCGTGACCAAGATATCATCTATATATGATCGCCTTCCCAATACTGATCGGCCCTGATCTTGGTCTGGCTCACCTTCCGTAAACACATCATGTAAATCAGTGGCTTTCCGATCAGCACTGATCTGGAAATACCCATAGAGAGCATTGTCGATCAGCCTCTGGTAGATCTGTGGGGCATTCTTTAATCCAAACGGCATTCGATTCCATTCAAAAAGCCCAAAAGGTGTAACGAAAGCCGAGATCTCTCGAGCGCGATCAGTCATCGAAACCACCCAGAAACCACTAGCCATATCCAACGAACAAAACCATAAAACTATATCCAGATCTTCTAATAAGTCGTTGATCAGGGGCATCGGGTAGACCATCAACTTCGTGAGGCGATTCACCATTCTGTAGTCGATACACAATCGAATATCAACCCCATTCTTCTTAATCACAATCACGATCGGTGATGCCCACTGCGATGTTGATGGTCGGATGATCTTTGTACTTAGCAAACCCTTGATCAAATCGGATAACTTTTCCCGGTATTGAGGTGCAACTTTACGACAACGCTGAGCAATCGGCCTCGCATTTCCCACGTCTATATCACAAACAGCTCCGAACGCGGCTGGGGGTAGGGCGTTACCTTTCCCCATCAGTAAGTGACGCCTCTTCCAGATGATCTTCTTTAACTGATCGATCTGCTCGGGCGTATTCACCTCGGGATCGCCGACTTGTAAATCTTCCATGGTGACTTCTGGCATATTTGGCGATACTTCCGGTAACACAGCCATCTGCTTCTCGATACCTTCAATATATTGATCGCCACCTTCGTGTATACACACCTGCTCGTCCACCTGATCTACCTCTTTCTGATCGGCATCATCTTGGATCGCCCCTTGTACGTCACTCGACTGATGGTTTAATTCGGATTCAACCTCCTCTGTAATGAATTCAGCTGGTTCATCCTCCTTTTCTTCCTCATGATCATGCTCGGGCTCTTCACTGTCCTTTCTGCTAACTGGGTCCGTTGTTTTCGGTGAGCCGGGCCTAATTATACTCGATATCTGTGGACCTTCTTTGACCCGACCTTCCCCTGTCGCTTCGGTCGATGGCCTCCTGATCAGCAGCTTGGTCGGCGTAGAATACTCCGGCTTCTCAACCATAGGTGAGGTATCTTCATCCACTAAGTCTTCGTCACTGATCACGTCCGTGGTGGCTTGATAAGCCAGATTCTGCCATTCAATGTATCTTCGTGATCCCACTGAAACATATCCGATCTGTCGGGGTACTTTCCCTTCAGGTAACCACATTCCTAAGATCATGTCTTCATGGATGATCAGCGGCTGATCGGATATATTTGTGACTCTGATGTAGCTTGATCGGCCGATACCTTTAACGAACGTTGGTACCCAACGTTCGCCACGGGTCAGCCACAATTTCTGCTGCCGATCACTCGACCGAATCATGACATCGACTGATCGGGATACCCCAATGTTCTCGTACTGGCCCATCTTTAACATCCGTACATGAGTACCATACAAAGGCCGTCGGCCAGATAACTGAATCTGCACTTCATCCGGCAGAGTCAGGGTTCCATGAGATAGGTCAAGTCGTATACCGGCGGGTACCATAAAATCCATCCCCAATATCGCGTCCTGACCGGCTAGCCGGCCAACCCAAGCATTAAAATAGTAAACTAGGGATCCTGCCAGGGTGATCTTCACACGTGATCGTCCTTCCGTCATATATGAACTCTCGCCAATCCAAACACATTCTTGCCTCTGGGTACTGTCTATACGACATCCCACCTTACGAGCAAAGGCGGAGTCGATGATCGAGACTTCCGCCCCAGAGTCAAATAAAATAGTGGCTTTCTAATTGTTGACCTTTCCATTAGCTTTAGCCTGTTTAAACCACTTGTCGGGAGAGTGATACTTCCAGTATCCACGGGATTCACCGGGCAGTAGATCCAACTCCATGATCACGTCCGATCGGAAATATTCATCCACTCTGAGACTGTAGATCGGACACCGATCGATGCAATTTGAATTAGAACATGTATTGTCGGTTATCCTCTGTTCCTCAAACTTATCTCCGCTACCGACATATGCATAAATGCAGAACATAGATCGCTCGGCTCGAAACAGATTCCAACCTGGCGAGCGATCTAGTTTAACATCTTCTCAACATCTGGTGGAAGCATACCAGCATGTTTAGTCGGCACATACCACTTGCGCATCAGATTAAAGAATTCTTCGATAGGGCAGGCGCCGGCGTCATGAAGCTTCCCACAGGTCTTGCACACGAAAAAACAGTGATCAGAAGGGTGACCTTTACGATCACATTTTCCACACGTAATTCTTTTCCAACAATCACGATCTCCATGTTTGGTCGACCCACAATGCACACATTTCTTACGAGATCGGTCCTGATCAGGTTGAATACCACCAGGTTTCCGTCCGTCCACACCATTAGTCGATGATCTCGGGCGATACATTGGCTCCGTCGTAAATACATGACGGTACTGTTCCTCGTCCGAGCTCAGACCCGACTGACCACTTTCTTCTTCAGAGCTTTGAACTGTCTGATTCCTTCGCGATCACGCGAATCGCTCTGGCTGGTCGGGCTGCCGGTATCTTGCCTTGATCAGGGTGTGGCTTGGACCGGTACCGGTTCGATCCTACCTCGACCTTGGGCTGTCGACTCTTGGCCCGTTGCAACGTCCTTAGAGTCAGTTCCAGTTGTTCGGAGTCCTTTATACGGAGCAGGGTTAGCTGATCAGCCAGATCGCGATTATCCAGAGTCCCAATGAAGTGCTCGACATGTTCACGGGCTATGTCCGGGTGTCGTGGGTCCTTGATCGGCATTTTCGCGCGTAGACCAGCAACATTCAACCGATGTAAGTACTCGATCGGCGTCTCGTCGGATCTTTTCTTCATGTGGTAGTACTGTCTAGCGACAGACACCCCCGAGTTGCAATATTGTTCTTCAAACTCTTCACACAACCGAGGCCACTTCAGACGCACTTCACGACTTAGCTGTTTAAGCCAGTTCTTGGCCGGGCCTTTCATTAGATCAGCGAAGATCAGGCATCTTTCAGCTTCCGGTGTCTTGTCCCTCAGAAAAGCTGACTTAGTCCGGCTTAACCAACCTCTGGCCTGATCGTCATCCATATCTTTTCCGGTGAAATCCTTCAATTCCGAGATCGCAGACATTCGTACTCGGGTGATCGTTCCTGATTCACTGTCAAATGCCTGCGCGGAGGCCATATTCGCTCTACGAGGCATCTCAATGTCCAGATCATCTGGATCAAAATGTTGACTGATCTCGCCTTCTGACTCCATGTCCACATCACTCCGTGGGGGTGATCGGTGAAATCGGTCTTGGTGATCGGCCTGGCATATCGAACGAACAATTCCGGCTGATCGGACTGATTCCATCTCCACATCCACGGGTCTCTTGACCGATTTCTCAGCAGACTGATTCATATTCGGTGCCGATCGCCATGGTTGTCCTTGTCCAGGTGTGTACTGAGGCAACCCATACTGATCACCCGCAAATCGGTTCATCATTGTCGCGAACATGGCTTTTAATTGCTCTGGGACCTCCGGCATGTTGGTGTGACCGGTATTGGAGGTCGGATTGGCCTGTGGCACTTCCTGAGCATCTTCAAAACTATCATCCGATCCGACTCTACCAGGTTCAGGCTTTCTCTTCCTGTTCTGCGACTCGGTCTTGGGGTCGATCTGCTGGATCCCTTTCGGGCCCAACGTCATACGTGTGATCCCAACCGAGGAGTCGGTGGATGCCGCTCCAGATTGTGATGACGATTGATAGATCGACTCGATATCCATAGGATACTCCACCAACTGTGATCGGTGCGAAGGATCCGCGATCGGCGACTGAACCACTGGGTTCGCCCCTAGTAACGAGGCAAGATGATCATACAGGGTGATCATAGATTCTCTGATCGTCTCTTGATCCAGATCGAATAGCATATTCGCGTCGAAAGCACCAGTAGTGAAGCCAACCTCGTCGATCTGCGCCAAGAGGTTCCTGATCAGATCAAGTTGACTGCCTGTGATCACCGGCCGGGTCGCTCGACCTTCAAGCTTCCCGATGATCTTAGGCTTAATGATCTTCATCACTGGGTTGGTAACCAGGAACTTGCGAAACTCTCGAAGATAGAACAGTCGTTCCACATCTTGGACAGTGGTCTTCTCGGCTGGTTCGATCTTCTCTTCGTCTTCCTCGAAGATCTTCGGTTTAGGTTTCACATATTTTTTAGGTGGATCGCAATGATCCGCCCCCATATTTTTTCTGTCTTTTTCCATTTTCTTCTTATGCATAGGATCAAGGTTAACACCTCGATCCTTTCCTGGGTTATAGTCAACTTTACTATAACCCAGATCGGCCCCGATCGGGGCCATGTGGGGAGTTATTTCATCTTTAATCTCGACCTGGCACTCCACCAAACCAGGTCGATCATCGCTTCCTTTAGAAATGGACAGCATCGGAGGCGATACGCCTTCCTCCAATACACCCGAAAAAGTTTCCTCCACTTTGATTTTCACATCTTTTTCATCATCAAAGGAATCACGGTGATATCCTGAGTCACCAAGTGATCCGGGCACGCGCACCATTGTGGTGGAGCCGATTTCCAAATCCATGACCGAAGTCGTGGGTGGAATCCGGATACCCACTGGCCCGGACGACCAACTATCGGAGGGGGTACTCCGTCGATCCTGATCAGCATCGGAATCAGATGAATCACCACTGTGGTGACTGATCTGATCCTCCCGGTCATCTGGCCGGTCTTCATGCTCGTCAGGATCTATGTTTAACTTCATCTCACCTTGTGTACCCGTTGATCGGGGCTGATTACACTCACTTAGGTGGACTCGGTGACGAAAAGGATGATCTTGATCAGGTCGGAGGGTTTGACCTTCTCGAGACGGGGGGTGTCCTCGGGTGGAAATCTTCACCGGAGAACGGGTTGGGGTCGACACTTATTCAGTATCTAGGCACTGATCAGGAAAGTTCGTCTGATCAGGCCAGCCAATGAGAGAGAGATATAACGAAACCAAGAAAATGCGATCAATCCACGATCTTCCACAGTAATCCACAAACGTTATCTCCACAAAACCTTTACCAATATTATTAACGTGTTCCAAACACGTGCGCGTTGCGGGTGAGGTTAGATCACCTAAAACAAACCCGTCGGGGGTCTTCCGGTAAGCCAAAATGCGTCTTAGCGCGTCTTAACCGGGAAATAGATGAGCAAGAGGGGACTAATCAACCCTGTGCTCCCAATGACCGCACACGTGGCGGAGCGACTCTTTGCTTTAGGGGGAAAATCTAAACCTGTTATTATATATGCAATGTCCTATACCTGTGTACCATACCTCAACTCATGCCTGACCTTTACTTCGAACCTATTTACTTCGTCGCACGGTTGCGTAACACTCTCTTGCCCATCCTGGCTGCACCTTCAAGCTGACCTGTACCGATTCTGCCCCGATCATGACCCGACTCTTCAGAAGATCTTCAACCCATCCTGATCTTCAACAAACGACCTTGAAACCACTTGAGACCTGCTCTTCAGCACTTGTTCACTTCATATATAGTCCGACCAAACCGAGAACTTGCTTGTCCTTGCATATCAACGCTGATCAGAGGCTGATCGGCCCTGATCACGATCGCCATAGTGATCGACCAACTGATCAGGTGGTGATCAGGCTGATCAGCCCTTGATCACCTCGGGAACGCTCTGGGTCATCATCATCACGACTCAATTCATCTTCCAAACCACACTTCCGATCTTAATACACCGTCAGGACAACCATACCACACTGATCTCGGCTGATCAGGCCTGATCAGGCCCGATCAGCCGACACTTGCCACATCATCTTCGGACCAACCAAAGGTTCACATCACTCATACAACCTGTTAATCCACCTGCCCGATCTTCATTCATCATTTGATCTTCATTCTTCGGGCATGACAAGCCGATCAGGCTGTAACTTCGTATCATCGCCAGCTTCCACCACTATACCATTCAGAGATCGGCTGGTCACCTGCCCTTGGTATGCCATGTCAACAGTCACTATTTCTTATTATATCCACGAGAACTCCACCTAGTGACTGTGACAACGATCGTGATCGTGATCTCCATCATTCTGCCAGTGCCTGGGACTGGGCTTAACGACCATACATTGCTGATTCTTCCACGTCGTAAATATCCGTTGGCCACCACCTTTTCTTCTTAATCGTGATCAACCTTTTCCCACCCATCAACCGTCATATGTTGATGGGTGTTCTATCGTCACCAATCAACGGCCATGTGTGGTCCACCTCAGTCCCAATATTTTCCGATCGCTTCACCACAACAGTATTCCGCTGCCGGGGATGATGAGCGTGCAGTTTTGTTAAAGGGACAACTGATAAGTCTAAACATGTCCAATGGTTGGATAACACTTCATTGATTTATGACGATATCGAGTTGATATTTTGAGCCTATCGATAATAGTGACAGTGCTTCATCATATGCTAATGCTGCTGGATGACTTAAGCACCAACAAACAGATCCCAGCTAAAGTCTTTGTCAGTTCGATTCGCGCGCAAGTCTTAGTTAGGACTCTGCGCCTTGCATTGGGTTATTCAACACACTGTCTGCCAAAAGGCAGTGCGGCTTAGGACACTTATGCAAAGATGGTGCGTGGGGAATCTTATGTTCCGCACAGGTTGGGCATTTGGACTCTTACCTCAGCTCTCGCATCAGGCGGTGGTGGGTACCATGAGCCCGACTACCGACATGACCTTTTCGATCTTGGTATTAAGGAGGGCTATGAAGCCCTTCGTGACCGTACATTCGATCGTAATACCGACGATTAAAGTCGGTACTTTATTGGCCGTTTCTTTCAGCTTCAGTACTTTATGAGCCGGAAGTCGTCATGAAAGAATAAGGACAATAACGATGCCCCATGTGAATTGTTGAACGATTTTGTTGATAACTGCCCAGACGATATACTTGCAAAATGCGCAAGTAATTTGCAAGAGCTGTCTAGAGCTCTCGTGGAATGGCAAGGTGGAGTGGGCTCATATCGCCTAGGAATACCTTGTGGTGTTACTGCACGTATGAAGAGCACCCGCTATTCAAGCGGTACACCTCGCATTACATAAAAGGGAATGTGCGGTACTGCGCTTACGCATTAATATTTATAAGTACCTAGCTAAATTATAAAAAATAACACAACAAACACATTAGTGCACATATCATAACCATGAGTAACATGCGTAACTTACTCTGCTGCGCGACGTTGTTCACATGCGGGGCGGGGGTGAAAGAAACGGGGTGCACGCGCTGCTGCTAGCTACAAATAACAAATGGAAATAATAAACACATTAATGCATATTAAATTAATCAAAACAAGATGCGCCACTTACTATTTGGTACGGGTAGAGCGAGGGATGCGAGGCGCGCGTCTGTTGGCAAAATGGAAAGAGAGGAGCACTAACGACTTGGCAGAGGCAATATATTATTATTTATACGTGCCTAGCTAAAACCAAAAAATAAAACAACAAAAACATTAATGCACATATCATAACCATGAGCAATCACATGCGCCACTTACTCTGCTGCGCGACGTTGTTCACATGCGGGACGGGGGTGAAAGAAACGGGGTGCACGCGCTGCTGCTAGCTACAAATAACAAATGGAAATAATAAACACATTAATGCATATTAAATTAATCAAAACAAGATGCGCCACTTACTATTTGGTACGGGTAGAGCGAGGGATGCGAGGCGCGCGTCTGTTGGCAAAATGGAAAGAGAGGAGCACTAACGACTTGGCAGAGGCAATATATTATTATTTATACGCGCCTAGCTAAAACCAAAAAATAAAACAACAAAACATTAATGCACATATCATAACCATGAGTAATCACATGCGCCACTAACTCTGCTGCGCGGCGTTGTTCACATGCGGGGCGGGGTTGAAAGAAACGGGGTGCACGCGCTGCTGCTAGCTACAAATAACAAATGGAAATAATAAACACATTAATGCATATTAAATTAATCAAAACAAGATGCGCCGCTTACTATTTGGTACGGGTAGAGCGAGGGATGCGAGGCGGGCGTTTGTTGGCAAAATGGAAAGCGAGAGGAGTGCGCACGACATTCTTTTCCTTGTATCGTAGACAGTACAGTAGAATAAATGGTGCATACAAAAGTGCATTCCGGTTAGGGGTGCCTGTTTGCCTCCTAGGCTTACCCCAACCACTGTTTATTTTTGTTATTTTTTGTCTATTTAAAAGTTTTGTCTCAAAGAGAGGCATTTTCAGTAGTGACAGTGTCACTAAAGTAAGATTACGTAGATTTTGAATTAATCTATCGTTAACGTTAGCGCTAGAAACGATTTTTTTCGCCCAATAGGATTGAAATATCATACTTCCTCTGTCCAAATAATATAAGATCGTTTTTTCTAAAATTCCTTTTTAAGCAGGATGGGGTTGTCTGAGGCTAGCTGATTGGACGTTTTGAATTGTTAATCCATGCTGATTGGAGGATTTTTTGTTTTATTCAAAACGGCTCAGCGGTTTCGAGATATGGTCTTTAAAGTCGGACACTCCATGGGGTCCGCGCTCTCAAAATGACGCAGACGGATCCGAAACACCGCAAGCACTGCAAAAACTTGGCAGCGGCCTAAAGCAAGAAGGCTCGCTTATTGTTCTAAGAATGCGTAATATTTCTGCTGTCTAACGGTGTGACCAAGGATCGTACTCTAACTGTCACTCCTGGAGCAAGAACAAAGGCTGACCGCGGATTTTACAAACTCTGCAACGAGAAAATGTTCCTTACATCAGTGTCAGATTTCTGAATCAATTTTACACCAGTGGTTTGAGAAAGTATGGTGGGATCATACTTCACGATCTACTAGCTTACTGGAAGAGGATAAACACTTGTCGGGGTCAGAGTTTTTATTAACTGACTCGCTTGAACGTACAACAGAAGACGAGGACGGGGTTCCGGATGAGGATTACAGTAACAAAAGGATCTATCGTCGGGAAGAGAGTGAGCGCATGCCGAAACAGGATGAGGAAATGCGACTACAAAGACAACTGATTGATGATATTATGGAATGTGAAGAGGAGCCTGATATTTTGGAGAACTCTGATTATGTGGAAAAATCTGTGGAAGAGTGTGAATTGATGTGGAATACTTTACAACTATCATGGGAACAGAATACAGGGCTTGCCTTTCCTACAGTCACTTCAAAGTAGGCAATTTGGTTAAAGGCGGCACAATTGGAGGCGAATCGGTCGCTACACTTGTTTAAGGATGTGCCAGGGTCTTACCACATTCTAGAGAGTTTGGATAACACAGTGTTGATTGAACTTACGAAATTGTGGAGAGAATAGTGTTGGATGGCTATAGGTTTCACCACTATTTACACTAATATTTTCTGAATAATATTTAAAGGGCGCTGATAGCTGGACCACACCTTTTGATAAATGGACCACACCCCAGATCTATTCAACATTGGGAACATTTTGACTATCTACGAGCAGCTCTAATTAGCTATTGGATACGGCAGAACGCGCGTTTACGGATACAGATGACCTGCATGATGAGATTTTGGACGCAATTGACGGATCGTTTCAATGTTATGTGTACAAGTACGTGGTATAGAATTTGTTTTCTTGAAAAGATTTAGCCAAAATACTATTTTTATTTTTTTCGTGTCGATAAAGTGCGCATTGTATCAATTGTACCGACCGAGCGATGGGGAGGGGACGGTGTTTTAGGCGCCGAGGTTGGTCATGGCTACCTTCATCGCTTGCCGTTGATGTGTCGGAATTCGGTGGGTACCGCGGCGGGTTTTGTCAAGCTTTCGAAAGATGCCAAGGCTGCCACCGATGCTTTCTGTAAACTAAGCTTTTTTCTGACTTTTTCGTGACAAGATTTTTAAAATATCTAATGAAACGCTATTTCAGTAAAGCCACTGCGACATGACGAGAATAGCCACGACGTTTAGTATGAAAAAATGGCAGAATGCAACATGATGGAATAAAATCATCACACGATTCCTTCAACAAGTGTAGAAAAATAATTGACTATTGACTAGCAATCCAACGAAGAAGGGGAACCGGGGGCGAATTCGTACGAGATAGAGATTATGTTGCCAGGAAAGCCCCGTACACATCGCGCACGGATCTGCAGTTTCCTATCTCGAGTGTGTAGAAAAGCAAAGTTCGTGCCACCTGTGTCGCCTATGTCGTTTTGTCCTCCATCTTATCCTCGCGTTTATATTTTGGTGCTGTTTATATCCATATTTGGACGTTAGTTAGCAGAAACGAGCGTTAAGTATCATAATTAATAAGATATCATTACCAACACTCAATGATTTGCCAAAAAAATGGACTGAGTCATATAGTGGTGCTTTTTGACAAATAACTGGTACCAAATGCCACATTGTTTCGGTTGTTTATATCCATATTTGGACGTTAGATATCAGAAATGAGGTTCGATCACCTAAACAAACCCGTCGGGGGTCTTCCGGTAAGCCAAAATGCGTCTAAGCGCGTCTAACCGGGAATTAAGTTGAGCAAGAGGGGACTAGTTAACCCTGTGCTCCCAATGACCGCAACACGTGGCGGAGCGATTCTTTGCTTAAGGGGGAAATCAAAACATGTTATTATATATGCAATGTCCTATACCTAGTGTACCATACACCAACTCATGTGCCTGATTTATACTT
>MIQA02018777.1:0-14551 GCA_001887855.2 Sclerospora graminicola
TGTGGGGCTTGAGCTTTACTTGGTATATTTAAAACTGAAAAGCGTTAGGTCCTTAGTTCGCTAACCTGTGCTACATCTAAGCCTATCCTTTCTAGAAGCTTCGTGGGGACGTTATCCTATTACGTCAGGTTGTGTAACCCGTTACTTCCTGTACTATCCAATATGTAACCTGTTACTTCAGGTACTATCCAATATGTAACCTGTTACTTCAGGTACTATCCAATATGTAATGGTTGTGTTGCCCGGGTACGTGAGATATCAAGTCGCACGTACCCTGCGGCCTGACATCTCCCCGGACTTGACTTCGCGTTGGCGGTCTCGAAAGTCCTGTACTAGTCGATGCCAATGCGAAACGTGGCGAATAGATTTCTCGCGCTCCCAAGTACTATCACACTCCGGGAGGCCATGCCATTTTACTAGCCATTCTTTTTGGCGGCTGCGCTGACGACTACGAAGCAACTTTTCCACGATGTGTAGTTCTTCTCCTGTGTCCGACTCTAGGATAACTGGTGATGCCTTCGGAATTGGTCGTCCCGCAAACTCAGAGACATTCGGCTTGTATGGTGAGAGTAGGTCGACGTTGAAAGATGAGTGCAGTTTCTTCATATTTCGCGGTAGCTTCAATTTAGCTACATTCGGGTTAATCATTTTGATTATCTCAAACGGTCCAACTTTTTTGGCCGCGAGCTTCGCTTTCTTCAATTCTGTGTGAGAGTTAACTGTCTTGAGTAATAGGTTCTTGGTATCCAGCAGAACTAAGTCACCGACGTTAAAGGTGAAGCTTGTTCTTTTTGAATCGTAATACTTCTTTTGCCTTTCCTGGGCTTGTTCTAGATTTTCTCGTGCCTTACGCACTAGATCTTGACGATCTTTGGCGAACTTCGAGGCGAACTCTGAGATGGGTTGTGGATCCAGACCATCGTAGTCTCTGTATTCATGAGAAATCAGATTGGATACTTTTCTTCCGGTATCGATCTCAAACGGGGTGAGCTTAGTAGACGCGTTCACTGAGGTGGCATGCGCGTACTCTACAGTACCAAGTAGCTTGGCCCAATTTTCTCCACTGTACGATACCAGACAGCGTAAAGCGTCTTCTAAAACCAAGTTTTGGCGTTCTGTTTGCCCATCTGCTTGCGCCCTATGAGCGGTCGTCATGCTTAGTTTGACACCCATTATATTCATGAGACACTTCCAGAAGTTTGCTGTGAACTTCGGATCTCTATCGCTGATAATAACCTTCGGCAGTCCGTGATGACGGACTACGGCGTCGAAAAATAACTTTGCGGTGTCTTTCGAATCTGCCGTCGTATGCGTTGGTGCAAAAATCGGTCTTTTTGACAACTTGTCTACGATGACGCAAATAGCGTCATACCCTTCCGACACGGGAAGTCCAGTAAAAAAGTCCATTGACACTACTTCCCAGCATTCCTCCGGAATGGGGATAGGAATCATTAATCCTTTCTTTCGCTGGCTGTTTGACTTCCATCGAGCACATGTTTCACATGTCTCGACGTACTTTTGTACTGTCTCAAGTATCTTCGGCCAGTAGTACCATTGCTTCAACTTCATGTACGTTCTGCGCACTCCAGGATGTGCTGCTGTAGCTGCGTCATGAAACTCGTATAAAATCTTCGTCTTTAATTCCGGCATGTCTGGAATGCATATTTGTTGCATTGCATTATCTTGTCTCAGGTATATAAGACCTTTGTCGATTATGAAGTTGTCATTCGACTGTTTGGTATTCCAAATGTCTTTAAAAAACTTGTCTTTGCGATATCCTTGCTGAATCGCTTTTCGCACTTCGTCACTGAGATGTGCGCGCACAACGTGGAACTCGGCGTTGTGGATTTGCTCCTGAGCGACCCCTATCGGACGACTCTCCCCCCGCAACTCCACATCGTCGAGTAATAGATGGGAGACATCCATCGGAATGTTTTGAATGAGGGCAGAGTGAACCATGTGCCCCAAGAATGCGATTTCCGTGCGACCAAATGCACATTTAGAGAGTCGAGCGTAAAGTTTCTCCTTGCGCAACACTTCGCATACCGCGCGAACGTGACTAACGTGGTTCTCCATTATACAGGAGAAAATACATATGTCGTCAAGATACACGACAACAAATGTTCCTAGCTTATCGAACAACGTTCGCATAAGACGTGACCAGACACCAGGCATTCCCGATAAACCCATGGGTGCCACACACCATTGATACGTTTCTTTTTGGTTTCGGAAAGCCATATACGGTCGACTTGATGGTAACACTACCATTTGATGATATCCTTGTGCAAGATCGAGAAGCGAGAAATACTTGCATCCAACCATGCGGTCGAACAGTTCTTCGATCAATGGCAAAGGAATTTTTGCCACGACTGACATGCTATTGACATAGCGGTAGTCAATCACCCATCGAATGGGGATCTTCGAATTTCCGCTTCGTAGCCATTCGGCGCGTTTCGGGAACTTTCCGGTTGTCGGATCTTTCTTTGGAATCCCAAAAATATTAGAGACCCAGGGAGAATTGGATACTTCAATCCATCCTTTCCGTATATTCTCTTCTACAAATTGTTGCAGGGCGTCCTGCTCGACCTTCGAAAGACGGAAGGGAGCACGGGAGCTCGGAACCGCATCAGGCTTCATTTGCAACTCGAAGTTAACTGATCGCGTTGGAGGCATTTCATTCGGGAGTTGTTCTGGAAATACGTCCTTGTATTCGTCCAAAACAGGCTTCAACTCCTGCGGTATGTCCGATTGTTCAACGTCTGTCACTTTCAAGTGATATATCTCATCATAGGCTCCAATTTTTAGCTTCTCTTGGAACGTCGGACCATCTACGTCTTCGAACTTCGTGTTGTCTGCAACTTCAATCTGTTGCGTACGCCAATCAATCTGCGGATTATACTTGGTGAACCATGGTTGACCAAATATCACGTCATGTGTATCCGGTAGTTCCCATTCCGTGAACTGCATCTTTGGGAACTCCATACCTTCGATACGAATGGTATCTTCCACTCTCTTTGTGGGCTGACTCGATGTCCACGTTCCATCAAAACGACGGGCTTGCACCTTTTGTGGCCTTAGCACTTTTGTTGCCAAACCGGGTTTGATTAGGTTTGTTGACGCGCCAGAGTCGATTAAAATCTTGACTGATTTGTTTCCAATGACACCATTACGAACTAGTAGTCGACTCTGCGCTGGCACGTCCAAACTAGAGCTGCTTGACTCTAAGGTAATAGGTTCTCTCTTGGCCTTCTGTTGGACCTTCACGGCATTGATCGTGACACGATCGTAAACAACTGTTTCCTGTTCCTCATCACGGCTGTCCATATTGTTGACATGCTGACGAGTTGTATGCCTCTGATTACTCCTGCCGGAACGATTATTTCCTCTATCATTACGTTTTCCTTGATTATTACACTGTGCGGAGCGGTGATTCGGTCTACCGCACTTAAAGCACAAATTTCGGCGGCGGCATTCGTCGCGAGACGGAATCTGCACGTTGCTAATGTCCATGGGTTCTGGACCCTTGTTCGATCGATATCGACTACTGTTCTCGTACGACCTATACCTTGGTCTATCGTGCGAGTTTCCTCGGGAGTATCGCTGCGGATGAGAGCGGTCAAAGTCCAACGCAACCGTAATAGCTTCGGACAGTGTTGTACAGCGACGGTATTGAACCTCCTCTCGCGTACGACCTGTAAGTCCACGTAGGAAGTACATGATCTGGTCCAGATCGCTCATTTCACGGACTTGCGTGACTATGTGTCGAAACTTGCTCACATAATCAGGGAGATCTTTGCAATCGCGCTCTCTCAGATTGTTCATATCTTCGCGTAGGCGCTCTTGTAAGTCAGCAGGAACGAATTCACGTTCGACTTTGCTGAAGAAATCGTCCACGTTTGTGATGTACTGTTTTTGCATCACATACCACTGAGCAGCTCCTTGCTTCAGTGTTCCACCTAAGACGGCAAGTATTCTTTGTGAAAGCTCTTGGCTTTTCCAGTCCACTCCTCTTGCGAAGAAGTACTGCTCCACTTGCTCCTTGTAGAGTTGGAATGATTCGTCCAATCTACCTCCATACGTTGGGAGCTTCACACCCTCTAGCTTGATTTCCGATAGCTGTCGGGACTTGTGAAGGTTTTCGAGTAACTGCGCTTGTCTCTCCATAGTCGCAACCATAGAGAGCAGCAGCTGTGCATGCTGATCGGAAGTCATCGGGGTGGACATTATAAACTAATGCAGTTATTAACTGATTAAGTGGTATTAACGCTTAGTTACAGGTAGGTGATTGATCTAGACCTTCTTCTTTTCTTTGATGCTTCTCTTGACAACCCTCAGTCTGGGTTGCAAGGACGTTTTCGACTTGGCGGTCGGTTGTTGACGGGATGGTACAACTCTGTACCCTGGCGGCCCAGAATAAAGGACTCGGGCGGTTTCGCTCTTGTGCGGGTTACTTACGCGACTGACGGGTCTTGAACCGAAGTGCTGACCTTCCGTTAACCAAACTGACTTATTACCGAAACGAGACGATCTATAGCCAATTAAGACAACGATCTCGATAACGGCGGCAGTACTATTGGCCCGGTAGGATTTACAGCCAATGAATAGAAGTCCCTGCCCTCACAAAAGATTGGGACTTACGAATGGATTCTTCTACTCACTGCTCTTGAGCGGCGGCGGTGCTGCGAGGACGGCAAGCACGGCGAGGACGGCGGTGCTGCAGGGACAGCAAGCACGGCGGAAACGGAGGTACTGCAGGAACGGCAAGTACGGCGAGGACGGCGGTGCTGCGGGGACGGCAAGCACGGCAAGGACGGCGGTGCTGCGGGGACGGCAAGCACGGTGGAAACGGCGGTACTGCAGGAACGGCAAGTACGGCGGAAACGGCAAGCACGGCAAGGACGGCGGTGCTGCAGGCGGCGGTGGTTCGGGGACCAACAAGTGCTACCAGATGTGGGGCTTGAGCTTAACTTGGTAAATTAAAAACTGACATTTTAGGTCCTTAGTTCGCTACTCTTAGCTACATCTAAGCCTATCCTTTCTAGAAGCTTCGTGGGGACGTTATCCTATTACGTCAGGTTGTGTAACCCGTTACTTCCTGTACTATCCAATATGTAACCTGTTACTTCAGGTACTATCCAATATGTAATGGTTGTGTTGCCCGGGTACGTGAGATATCAAATCGCACGTACCCGGCGACGTGAGATATCAAGTCACACGTACCCTGCGGCCTGACAACGGTAGCGTCATTGGACGTGCCGATTACGCTTATCTTTCATCATCTAGAGCAGTTTGATGAGCATCCTGCAATATGCTACACGTCCTGTTTGATAGTTTTGCGGTATGCAGAGTGGTTGCGCATGCATCCGACGTTACTGTCGACTCAGATGAAATTTCTTCATACTTGCATTACCAAGAGTGCGGAAGATTCCTGCTATGCAGACTTTGTTCGGGCATCTATCGTCAATGAAAAGGTTTCTTTGGCGTTAAATGGGAGCATGAATGTGGAAAGCCATGGAGCTCTGGCAGCACGGAAAGACGAATGTAGCGCGAGAGATTTGTATAAACGCGATCTCGTGGCTTTTCAGTTAATGCGCTCAGTTGATCTTGGTAAAAATTTTGGTCCTCTTCAAGGAAAACGAGTTGTGCGTGGTCAAATATCGGCTTGTTACTTGTTTTGAAAGATACTCTCTATGTTTACATTAAGACAAACTTGAGCCAAATGGATCGATCCACGAGAGTGTTGCTCTATTATCTGCAGCGAGTAGTCTGACGTACAGCTTAAAATATGCTTATGTGCTCACAACAAAAAGTTGTCGTGGATTCTTGCTCAACCTAAGCCTAATGAGACTAAGGCGGGACCAGCACGGCCACACACGATTCGTACCAAAAAATGTGATGTCAAAACAAACTGCTAATCACTTTTTGGAGTGATATAACAACGAAACGCTATTTAACAACGTTACAAATTGGGTTGAAAAAAACCGATATTGAACCCGTCAGCACGTGACAAACTTATTTCAGACTGAAAAAGTCCAACCACGGAGGCTTGTGAACAACCACTGGATGCGTAATTGGAAAGTGTTCGTTATTGTTTCTTTAATTAAAACACGTGAACTAAATTTATCGATGGCACTTTTTTCGTCGAAGTTATTAATATGTTAATTTGATCATTTTCTTCACATTGCAACTCTGTTGGCTTCAGCTAACGTTCAATAGGGCCGACTTCGTTTTTCATCGCCAAGTTTTCGATTTTCAACTCGGTCTTGCCATTCCTTGTCATTGGATATGTCATTTTTCAATACTGCACATACTATAGCGCCTATCTCATTGTTTTCTGTTATGGGAATGTGGAATTTATATAGGCACATATGGACTGTAAAAGAAAACAAACACCGAAAGCTACAGTATTTGACCGATTTTCGTTCGATTCAACGAATCCTTCCATGATTTGAAATATTTTTTCAATTTTACCTCTCCGAGCTCAGTCGACCGCTGGAGTCATGCTAAGGAAGCTTGACCAGCTCTCATCGTTTTCATCGTATTTCCATTTTAGACAGAAACAAAACGTTTCTGGATTCTCCACGTAGACAAACGTCTTCATCACGAGTGGGTCATCTGTTTTCTCTGTTCCTTCTTTCAAACGACTGAATACGCGATCAATGCACTGCATATCAAAAACTTTCACGAAGATCTCGACCTAACCAGTATAGCCTTAGCACCCCTACCAACGACAGAACATCAACGCACGCTCACCTTGTATCTGTTGTCGAAGAGCTGAGTTCTGTCAACAGAACCTGGAAGTATGTTGACAATCGGAACTTCCGTGTTAAGACCATCATAAAACCCATGCATCTCACGAGAAAGTGCAAGTCGACTGTTTGCGTCATGATTGTACTTGTCGAATTCTTGTTTAAAGTCTCTGTGCATACAGTGCTTCTTGTGCACCAAATGACAACTCTCCGCCTTACCGTACGGGAGAAAGTACTTTTCATGTTCAATTCGCTGAAACCGAAACTCGTTAGTGGAAGTGTCCACAACTGTCACACTTTCAGACTGAGAAATAGACGACATTGTGCCTTGCGGAGACTCTATCCATTCCTCTGGGTCATAGTCGCTAGAATAAATACGCTTTATTTCAGCGGGCACGCCATCAACTGGCGTAACACTTGTAGTAACATTTTGGCCATTCAACGGAGAGCCAAGCGTAACTGATTCATCTCTCACGGCATTTTCGAATCTCAAAGCATTATCTTCTGCAATAGCAACACTCGAGTCAATAAAAGCAGACAGCCACGCATCAGCGAGATAAACGTACTTGTCTCGAACAAAATATGGATACACAAGGTATTGCCTTCATACCAGAGCGCGATATTCTTGTCACCAGTGCGACGAGCAGGATCATAGTATCCAAGATATGATCCAGCCAGGCGGTAGAGCCTGCAGCGAGCACCTGCTGTGCTGAGAGCATTCTCTACCTCTCCGCAAATAAGCCATAAATCAGTTTGCTGTCTTGGTGCCATGCCAGCTGACGGTGGGAGTTCCACAAGCACGTGAATCTCTTTGCATACCGGCTGAAAGTTCGCCCCAAAGTACTCCTCGTCGTCCAAACTCCACAACGGTCGCATCTTTTTATACGCAGCGTCAACATCTCCTTGCAAGAGTGTATCGATGCTGTCGTTATCCTTCAACCACGCGCCCCCCTCTTTACGCGCCAAGTACAGGGTCAAGTCGCTTGCGACAAACTTATAACGCTCGCTATGTCGCTTCTCCACGAAGATCGCCTTCTGTAGCGCGCTCACTTTTGCATCACGCGCGATCTTGACGGGAAACACAGCCCCTTCTCCGTATACGGCGCACCCCAACTCTACCTCTGTCATCCGCTTTACTTCTGGAAAGTTTTCGAGGAAATACTCAATTGGTCCGAAAAGTGATGGGTTCGGGGCCGAAAATGATGGGTTCAAGACGGTCTATAGATGCCTAGCCCTGAAGAAATAAGCAGATGGCAGAGACTTCGAGCTCTTTCAAATATAATTCTACAATTCCAACACGAAGAGTGCATGAGCCAGGTGCATGTGCACTCACTAATAATGCGCACAAGAAATGAAAAAGGTGGTGCGTATCATTCACCTTAATAATGAAGGCCAGAAAGTGATAACACTCCAAGAAATCGCTTTGATGTGGAACACTGACATTTTCCTTCTTCTCGCGACGTGGGGGATCACGCGCCAGCGTGCTGGTCATGTCATTATCGCGTGGGTCGGTCACCTTTGAGCCACCTCGGGTGTGGTGTGGAGCCAGCCCCCCAATACCCGACCGGCACACGTGTTCGACTTCAACGAGACGATGCCATTGCGCGCGAGCGTCTCCCCCGTTGTCTTTTCAATCCGTGTGTACCGCTGGAAATAGTCGGATTGCCACCTACCTAGGAGCTTGCGTGGTGTCGTTGATGCTGGCGCCGTACAATGCTGTAGCTCCACCGCTCCGCTGAATGTGTCCCGAACTGCTTAGACTCGAGACCCAGTGAACGTGGGCCGTTCTTGATCGTTTGGTTTATCGTCCGTGCCGTCAAACATGCCCGGTGCGAAGTGAGCATAATGGTGCAGACGCGTCGGCCACGTTCTTGCTGAGGCTCCACGCGGCTCTCACTCGGCAGAGAAGCTTGTCGCCCGAGCTTTCCAGTCGCCGCACCGTGCCTTCACCGTACTGGTCGGTCTTGCTACCACGGAAGTGGATCACGACTGCAGCTGCTTCGGTCTTTCAGGGCGCCAGATATCCTTCTTTGATCTCGAAGCTCACGTCCCGTTTTCTGACGATGTAGTCCGCGACTTCCTCGTTGCACCACAAATATTCCGACCGTCTGAGCATAAAGAAGAAAGACACGACCGCAGCTCCCCACGTGACGCGTTCGGCGTGTGGTCGCAGGTCGAGCTGTCGTCGCATGGCGAGGAGAGTTGCACGATCGACGGGCAGTTCCTTCAGCTGGTCTTGCGTGCACGACGCATGCCGCGCATGGCAAGTCAGTGCCCGGCGTACAAACCCACGCGGTAGCCGAATCGGACGAGATGATGCCACGAGATATAGCTGATCTTGGACACGGCGGTTGCGGAAGTGGTGCCGACCCGACCGGAGCGCCCGTGCCAGCACTCGACAGCAAATTCGGCCAGTTGACTCGAGTGGAGTCTGCGTCGTTGATGCAATTGGGCTGGGTAGTGCCGTGTGGCACACCATCGACACCATTCGCGCCATGTTCGGTCGTACGCGCGACGCGAGCTGGGGGATAGTGACTGGAACTGGAGTCGGTGGATCTGGCCCGATACATGCGACGTGTGTGATCGTCCACTGAAATACGCCGCCAGCCCATCACTAAATATTAGTTGCATGCGGAAATCATTACCTCGCGATTTAACGTCTGTCATGATGTTGCTTGATCCCGCCAAATGAGCGGCTGATACACGTAAGTGAAAGTGCGCCTCTGCCAAGCCGATAATTCGATTCAGCTCTTGCCCAGCTGCAGAAGTCGAGTGAAGTCGATTTGTCCATGCCACCGCGCTTGGGTGTCGCTCCAACACCGGACGTGTTGTGTGTACGTCCCGAACTCGGCGAGCAATGACGGCCCAAACACTACACACGCCAACGCAATGCACAGCTGCTCCCGTACGTTGATTGGGAACTTGTTGGTTTGCGATCGGATCCCCGCTTGTTTTTCATCATCGAACGCGACTTGGATAAAACGACGAGAGCGCGAGTCGAGGATCACTAAACCGTAGTCGCTCGCGTCCATGTATAGATGCACGTCGACCGACGGGTGATGACAAACGAGTCGGGTCGGCAGGCCATTAAGCCGATCTTTTTGAAGGATCATTTTGAACCAAGACAGGTCAAGTCGGACTGCGGTGGTGATGCGTCAGCGGACCGATAACGACACAGAGCTCACGAAATCCGCAATGCGTTGATAGAACGGCTTGGCGGCGTGTAAACATGAGCACACGTGACGCAAACTGCCGAGGAACTGTAGAACCGGAGATCGGATTGCCGTATCTTGACGTTGGAGATCTTCGACGCGTCCAAGGACATTCTGGATCTTGCTAGTCGGCATTGACACCGTGCGTGCTTCTGTATCCCAGGAGCTCTTACCCGATGACTCCATTGGGAGAATTTGGCCCCGTTGACCGCCTCCGGGCCGAGCACCACGATCATCGCGAGTCGCAGAATGTCGGCTGCGATTGCGCAGCGGTTGTCAGAGTCCACTTCCACCGTGATATGGTCGTCCACCCACTCGTAAGCGAGAACGGTTCAGCATCAATTTCACATTAAGGCTGGTGACTCGTTGCCGACAATAAACGAGATTGCCCGACCAAATGCACCATAGAACGCCGGGGAGCCGGTCCAACCAAACGGTGCCGCCATATCAATGACGCCGATACCGAGTTCAGGGAATGACGCTCCCATCCAGCGCACGTCGCGTGCGTTGTGCCAGAGGTGACGGAAGGCACTCTTCACGTCGCCATTGAGCACGAGAATGCGAAAATGAGCGTGCGGCGCGAGACGTAGCCTGGGATACTCGGCCTCGATGCGCGATGCGATCCGTGACAAGTGCTCGTACTGAAAATGGACGGTTGGTTCGTTCACTGACGTACCGCGTGCAAACAACAGGTCGTGAAAATTAGTCGGATCTCGAACGACGGATCGACTCCGGCTTTTGGCACTGCGCCGAACGGGCTTGACACAATATTTCATCCGTCGAACACTTCGAGGGCGACCACAAGGTACTCCCTTGCTTCTTGGCCTTTGCAAATGCTACGAAGGAGCGCCGATTTGTGGTTCGACGGTTGACGCTGGCGGTGGCGATCGAGCGGCGCCCATGCCGCGCACGAAGCCGGTAGTCGCGCATCGAACTAGGAGCTCTTTGTGTTCATACACTTCGAGCAGCAGTGTCGGTTGCGTTGTATCGAAATCTTTGTTATTGCGTGGGTCGGATGGCGTCTCTCCGCGAACCAAACGAACCATTTCGGCGAGTGAGAGGGCGCGTCTGGATCAACTGGATATAGCGTACGTAGCGGTGTAGTCGATGATGCCACCACTGAGGTTGACCCTTCCTGTCGATGCGGCCGATTTTGTTTCCATGGTTGATCGGTGGCGAATGGTCGAGCGCTCGGCATCAAGGTTGTCTTGTAGCACCCTTCAAATGACGCCGGCGACAGGCCGATAAAACCCCGTTGGTCGTGCGGGCATGAGCGGCGTGCGCCGCGTCTGTGGCCACTTCGTGCGCAGCGCGACCTGCGGTTGAGCGCGCCGCTCATTGGACGTACAGTAAACGGTCTCAGGATTCCCGATGAAGGCATGGAGATCGGGACTGACGTACACGCAACAGTACTCGGGTCACAAGCCGACATCAAGACGCGCGGGTTCGACGTGGACGAAGGGGTAACCTCAAGTGTATTCATAGAGCATGATGTCCCGGACGGATCCCGCCGTAACTCGCTTGGATAAAAACCTTCAAACTCGGGGCTAACGACTGCGTCACGAAGTGACCGCGTCGACCGTTGCTACAGCGATCGGGTTGAAACGCGACTCCCGGGCAACCCGAAACCGACAAATAACGGAGGCATAGTGAGAACCTTCCTTGGCGCGGGACCTGCCAAGCGAGATCCGAGATAAGTGGTCAGTGTAATGGGGTGCCATTACATAAGTGATATTTAAGTAGAAATATCACAGTTCAATTTTAGACTTAATGTCTGAAATGTGAATATTGGATTATAATCCACCTTAAGAAACAGATTCTGATATAACTATCGAATCTGACAAGTAATCTAATGATAAAGATATCATTCAGACCAGCTTTATACTACATGTTTGTATGGTTAGTTTAGTTATTAACTATAAACCACTCATAATATATTCACTCTTAAACTTACCTTCTTCCTGACACGTAGCCTTAAGTTAGAAGTATATATTGTGTGTTCTAGACGAAATTTCCGTGCGTGATTGATTCAATCGCGCAACCTTAACCCTATAAAAACCGCGCAAATCCTGTTATTAATAGTTTATCAGTAATAGAGGTGGTCCGGGTCCGGGGTGTAGGGATTTAGGTTTGGGGTGTAGGGCATAGGTTCTACGTGATGTCAGCTGATTGGGATTAAATGAAATAATTGACTTGTTTTGACAAATCACCATTCTTGTATGGTTTGGGCGGTTTTAAATCTCAGGCCCAAATCACGCAGGATCGGCAAATTTGAACGAAATCGACAATCGTCCAATTAACTATAGGTACACGTAGCAAAATTGAGGTATTGTGTGTTCTAGACGAAATTTCCGTGCTTGATTGATTCAATCGCGCAACCTTAACCCCATAAAAACCGCGCAAATCCTGTTATTAATAGTTTATCAGTAATAGAGGTAGTCCGGGTTATGGGTGTGGGATTTAGGTTTGGGGTGTAGGGCTTAGGGTCTACGTGATGTCAGCTGATTGGAAATAAATGAAATAATTGACTTGTTTTGACAAATTACCATTCTTGTATGGTTTGGGCGGTTTTAAATCTCAGGCCCAAATCACGCAGGATCAGCAAATTTGAACGAAATCGATAATATTTAATATTTATATACACTTAAGAGATTAATTAATAAATTAATTAGTCTTTACTTAAAGTTTATCTAAGGTAAACTAAGGAGGACCAAATTTACATTTGGTCCTACTCAACTCGAAGTCTCTGCCATCTGATTATTTCTTCAGGGCTAGGCATCTATAGACCGTCTTGAACCCATCATTTTCGGCCCCGAACCCATCACTTTTCGGCCCAACTAAGTATTTCTTCGAAAACTTTCCAGAAGTAAAGCGGATAACAGAGGTAAAGTTGGGGTGCGCCGTATACGGAGAAGGGACTGTGTTTCCCGTCAAGATCGCGCGTGATGCAGAAGTGAGTGCGCTACAGAAGGCGATATCCGATATTTTGAGCACCGAGCAGCACTCTGTCCCCCCAAGGTTGTTGACCCTATACTTGGCGCGTAAAGAGGGGGGCGCGTGGTTGAAGGATAACGACAGCATGGAAACACTTTTGCAAGGAGATGTTGACGCTGCGTATAAAAAGATGCGACCGTTGTGGAAGCTCAGTAAGAAGGAGTTGTTTGGACCAGATTTCCTTCCCGGAGAGGAAGAGATTCATGTGTTGGTGGAATTCCCACCGTCAGCTGGCATCGGACAGCAAACTGTTTTCTGGCTTTTTCGCGGAGAGGTTGAGAATGCTCTCAGCACAGTAGGTGTTCGTTGCAGGCTCTACCGCCTGGCTGGATCATATCTTGGATACTATGATCCTGCTCGTCGCACTGGTGACAAGAATATCGCGCTCTGGTATGAAGGCAATACCTTGTGTATCCATATTTTGTTCGAGACAAGTACGTTTATCTCGCTGATGCGTGGCTCTCTACTTGTATCGACTCGAGTGTTGCTATTGCAGAAGATAATGCTTTGAGATTCGAAAATGCCTTGAAGGATGAATCAGTTACGCTTGGATCTCCGTTGAATGACCAAAATGTTACTACAAGTGTTACGCCAGTTGAAGATGTGCCCACTGAAATAAAGCGTATTTACTCTAGCGACTATGACCCAGAGGAAAGGATAGAGTCTCCGCAAGGCACAATGTCGTCTATTTCTCAGTCTGAAAGTGTGACAGTTTTGGACACTTCCACTGACGAGTTTCGATTTCAACGAATTGAACATGAAAAGTACTTTCTACCGTACGGTAAGGCGGAAAGTTGTCATTTGGTGCCCAAGAAGCACTGTACTTTAAACAAGAATTCGGCAAGTACAATCATGACGCGAACAATCGGCTTGCACTTTCTCGTGAGATGCATGGGTTTTATGATGGTCTTAGCACGGAAGTTCCGATTGTCAACATACTTCCAGGTTCTGTTGACAGAACTCAGCTCTTCGACAACAGATACAAGGTGAGCGTGCGTTGATGTTCTGTCGTTGGTAGGGGTGCTAACGCTCTACTGACTAGGTCGAGGTCTTCGTGAAGGTTTTTGATATGCAGTGCATAGATCGTGTATTCAGTCGTTTGAAAGAAGGAACAGAGAAAACGGATGACCCACTCGTGATGAAGACGTTTGTCTACGTGGTGAATCCAGAAACGTTTTGTTTCTGTCTGAAATGGAAATACGATGAAAACGATGAGAGCTGGTCAAGCTTCCTTAGCATGACTCCAGCAGTCGACTGAGCTCAGAGAGGTAGAATTTTCAAATCATTGAAGGATTCGTTGAATCGAACGAAAATCGGTTAAGTACTGTAGCTTTCGGTGTTTGTTTTCTTTTACAGTCCATATGGGCCTATATAAATTCCACATTCACATAACAGAAAACAATGAGATAGGCGCTATAGTTTATGCAGTATTGAAAATTGACATATCCAATGACAAGGAATTGCAAGACCGAGTTGATGAAGAACGAAGTCGGCCCTATTGACGTTAGCTGAAGCCAACAGAGTTGCAATGTGAAGAAAATGGCGATCAAATCAACATATTAATAACTTGGACGAAAAGAAGTGCCATCGATAACG
>MIQA02018778.1:0-36051 GCA_001887855.2 Sclerospora graminicola
ACTAATTATGTTTCAAATGTAGTGGACCACACTATTCGTCGTTTTGTTGGTGCTTGTTTTGCGACAGGTGCTGCTTTTCAAAAGTAATACTTTGACTAGTGCTGGTTTTGCGATTTGCTCTTGATATTAGTGGTTCTCACGAACCAAAGTATAATGGAGAATGGAGAAATAGTGGATTGTCATTGGTCAGATCCATCATGCATCCTACCTCATCCTTCTCGATCTGTCATCCACAAATAAAAGAGGAGGCTGGGGAAATGCAGTAGGTTGGCATTTGATTCGCCAAAAAGACTGAAGAAGAATGCTCGTAATTGGCTGTTATTACTGAGTAGAATGAGCTAATTTTAGTCTTTTCTTTTCAAATCTCCGGCCTCTGTGGTCGGCACAAGAACGACAGACACAAATACTAGCTGAAAGATAACAAATAAAAGAAAAAGTCGTCTAGATGGAATGGAATCACAGAATGTTTAAAAAGCGAGCTGGGTCTTAAAAGTTTACTCACTCCTGTATACATTATTCAGTATTAAGTTATATTGTGCTCTGACTTTTGGAGACCAGTTCGAGGTCCTCACGAACGGTACAGGGAGGATGAATTTTCATTGGTTAATTCCATCACTCAACCTTCCATTCTACCTCTATTCGTGAGAACCACTATTAGCGGGATCGAGTTGCAGGAAAATATAGCTCTGCAAAGCTGATGACTTCATTCTTTACGGTACGTTGTACCTACATTATGGTACAGGGGGTGGCTCCATAAGTATTTCATCGAAAACTTTCAGAAGTAAAGCGGACAGAGGTAGAGTTGGGATGCGCCGTATACGGAGAAGGGACCGTATTCTCCGTCAAGATCGCGCGTGATGCAAAAGTAACGCGCTACAGAAGGCGATCTTCGCGGAGAATCGATATAGCGAGAGTTATAAGTTTGCCGCAAGCGACTTGACCCTGTACTTGCCGCGTAAAGAGGGGGGCGCGTGGTTGAAGGATAACGACAACATGCGTATAAAAAGATGCGACCGTTGTGGAATCTCAGTAAGAAGGAGTTGTTTGGACCAGATTTTCTGCCCGGAGAGGAAGAGATTCATGTGTTGGTGGAACTCCCACCGTCAGCTAGCATGGCACCAAGACATCAAACTGGTTTATGGCTTATTCGCGGAGAGGTTGAGAATGTTCACAGCACAATAGGTGCTCGCTGCAGGCTCTACCGCCTGGCTGGATCATATCTTGGATACTATGATCCTGCTCGTCGCTCTGGTGACAAGAATATCGCGCTCTGGTATGAAGGCAATACCTTGTATCTTCATGTTCTCTTTAAGACAGGTACGTTTATCTCGTTGATGCGTGGCTCTCTGCTTGTATTGACTCGAGTGTTGCTATTGCAGAAGATAATGCTTTGAAATTCGAAAATGCCGTGAGGGATGAATCAGTTACACTTGGCTCTCCGTTGAATGACCAAAATGTTACTACAAGTGTTACGCCAGTTGAAGATGTGCCCGCTGAAATAAAGCGTATCTATTCTAGCGACTATGACCCAGAGGAATGGATAGAGTCTCCGCAAGGCACAATGTCGTCTATTTCTCAGTGTGAAAGTGTGACAGTAGTGGACTCTTCCACTGACGAGTTTCGGTTTCAGCGAATTGAATATGAAAAGTACTTCCTACCGTACGATAAGGCGGAAAGTTGTCATTTGGTGTCAAAGAAGCACTGTATGCACAGAGACTTTAAACAAGAATTCGGCAAGTACAATCATGACGCGAACAATCGGCTTGCACTTTCTCGTGAGATGCATGGGTTTTATGATAGTCTTAGCATGGAAGTTCCGATTGTCAACATACTTCCAGGTTCTGTTGACAGAACTCAGCTCTTCGGCAACAGATATAAGGTGAGCGTGCGTTGATGTTCTGTCGTTGGTAGGGGTGCTAACGCTCTACTGAATAGGTCGAGGTCTTTGTGAAAGTTTTTGATATGCAGTGCATAGATCGCGTATTCAGTCGTTTGAAAGAAGGAACAGAGAAAACGGATGACTCTCTCGTGATGAAGACGTTTGTCTACGTGGAGAATCCAGAAACGTTTTGTTTCTGTCTGAAATGGAAATACGATGAAAAAGATGAGCGCTGGTCAAGCTTCCTTAGCATGACTCCAGCAGTCGACTGAGCTCAGTTGAAAAAAATATTTCAAATCATGGAAGGATTCGTTGAATCGAACGGAAATCGGTCAAATACTGTAGCTTTCGGTGTTTGTTTTCTTTTACAGTCCATATGTGTCTATATAAATTCCACATTCACATAACAGAAAACAATGAGATAGGCGCTATAGTTTGTGCAGTATTGATATCCAATGACAAGGAATGGCAAGACCGAGTTGAAAATTGCAAAAATTGGCGGTGAAGAATGAAGTCGGCTCTATTGAACGGTAGATGTAGGCTATGAGGGTGTGAACGAGAAAAAAACAGCCGACAGAGCTGGAATGTGAAGAAAATGGCGATCAAATTAGCATATTTATAACATCGACGAAAGAAGTGTCATCGATAAATTCAGTTTACGTGGTTTAATTAAAGAAACAATAAGGAACACTTTCCAATTACGTATCCAGTGGTTGTTCATAAGCCTCCGTGTTTGGACTTCTTCAGTCGGAAATAAGTTTGTCACGTGCTGACGGGTTCAGTATCGGATTATTTCAACCCAATTTGGAAACTTGAAAAGCGTTTCCTTGTTATATCACCCAAAAAGTGATTAGCAGTTTGTTTTGACATAGCACCCATCTCGAATGAAATAAATGGGACGAGTCACAATATCTACTGTAGTTATTCAAATTCTAGAAAGGGGAGCTTTAGAAAAGGCCGAAACATCTAGTGTGAAGGTGATTTTAGAAAAGGGTCGAAGCATTCCCATAAAATTCTAGAAGGGTCGTTTTAGAAAAAGGTCGATACATTTCTTAATTTCCAAGAGAAATAGTATATTAGCACATTTTATTAATATCATACTTAACAACTTCACCTAATATGGACGCTTCGACCATTTTCCACCTCTCCGACCCTTTTCTAAAACTCACCTTTCTAGAATTGGACATTAGCGATTCGAGAGTTCGAACTTTTCGCTGCATGGTGGATGCCATTCGACAGCCTCCGAGATCACACCACCGACGTTGAAGAGCGACCAACTATAGACCAAATGATGAATCAAACTTTGAAATTTACCACCTAAAACGAACATTACAAACAGCCGAGTCAATTAACCAACAAAAATACAAAGATTCAAAAATGTTTAGATCGTGGGAACTTGTCTGACCGCGCCTGTGGTACCCCATGTCGGCTCTGGAACAGTCCATGATGGAGCTTGAGCACATGAGTGATCTCATGACTCGCTCGCGCTTTCCGTTCGACATGAGCAGTAAAATGCTGGCGTCACCCAGTAACATCGACGACGACGATTTCTTCCGTGATCTGCCCGTGTTAGCACGCGAACGCAGACCAGCAACGCAGCACCGTGAGGCAGATGCTCAGTCGACGGAGACGAACAAAGCGAAAACCTCTTCAAGTGCACAGGACAACGATCCGAACAAAATTTCCAAAGCTGATACAGACAACCAATATCGCCGCGCTTTCTCGACCTATTCGTTCAGTGACTCGTCCATTGTGGACGACAAAGGCCGACGCGTGACGAGCACACGGCGCCGCTACGAAGACTCAACAGGGCGTCTGAAGGCTGTGCACGAGCGCCAGATTGAGGACAAGAAGCTGCGCACGACGTGGAACCGAATGGGTCACGACGACGAGGGTAAGCAAGAGGCGATATGCTCGAGCGGCACGCCCGAGGAATTCGAGGCGCTGTGGCAACAGACGCCGTTCGGTAAGGCGCAAACGAAGACCATCAAGGAACAACAGCAACCTCAACAGCAACAGCAACAGCAGCAACAGAAGTCAGCGATCGAGTCGGAGGCCACGCCTATGGAAGCGTAGAAAAATTAAACTCTGACAGCCGTGCGTGTTTCGTCTTAACAAGTTGTCGAGGTAAACGTCTTTGTTGAATGGACTCACAATTTCCCCCTCTTTCGTAAGGTAAAAATAAAAATAAAAGCAATTAAACTCGCATGAGTCACATGACTCACTAGTCTTAATAAGTAAATATCTTCACTGTCCACTTCATGTGATTGAATGCTAGTATACAGGAATACAACTATCGATCTTTATACAGCGTATTTATTGTTTCGTTACCTCTCGGAATGCTTTCCCCCGTCAAATACGACCCGCCTGCTATTGCCTATAGGACTGCTACTTTCGCGTTCTTTAGCTTCAATGGTATTCGATTCGTCATACCTATATACATAACCAGTTAACAACTCTGGACTTAGCTTTTCTTGCTCCACTCGTTATCGACCTTTGGGTCGCTTCTTTGCGTTACTTTTTCTGATCAACGATTGTGTGGGTGTGCACTTAAAAGCTGAAACGTGCCCATGACGCAGACCGAAGCGCGCACTTGAAACGTCCTTTTACCTCAATCTACCAGTAGCAATTTGAAAGAAATTATCTTTAGTTGGAGATACCTCCAGCATTAGTATTTGGGTTTGTGATATATAGCGATACGAGTCAAATGTGATTGTAGATGTTGTACTCGTCGTATGCTGCGTTGGAAATCGAAAACCATTGGATCAGAGCGATGAATGACATAGCTTTGCGCTATAGGAAGTGTCTTTTAAAATGATATGTGGGCTGCGCTCGATGCATGAAAGCATCTGGAGAGGAATTAAAAGGACCAACGCAGCAAAGTTGACTTTTCGGACGTCCTTTTGAAAAACGGTTACTTCATTGATAATTTCGCACTTGTCCAGAAACGCCAACCTCAGAAACACCTTGCAATAGGGGCACTAAGCTTTCAAGCGCAACCCTTCACAATTGCTGTTCTCGAAAAAACGCAAAGAAGAGACCCAACGATCTGTAACGAGTGGAGCTAAAATTTGGCTTAATCACGCGTGCGAGATCCAGAGCATTCGGCGCTTATAACGGGTAAACTTGGTGGTGGATTCTCGATAAATTATGAAATAAGAAATAACACAGTCCCATAGAAAACAATGAAGTAGCAGCCAATGCGATACCAACGCCAGATAATTTGTCAACGGAAGAGCTGAAGGAGCGAGTGCTATGGATGGCACAGAAGTCTATGAAAACAGTGTTTGACACCGGAAAGGATTTTTTAACATAAAAGGTACCACAAATTGATGCTTGACTTTTCAAAAACGGTCATATCTTTCCCACATCCAATCAGAAGGTTGCATTCAAATACAAATGTGGTGAGGAGAGAGGGTGTCTGAGGAAATTTTATAAAATTTTAAAGATGTTCTTACGTGCATGTACTTGTTTGTGCTTACCAACAAAACGAGTGGGTCATCCTACACCTTGAGGCATTTTTTCTTCAGGTATACAAAAAAAACAAAAACTGTGAGCCACAACGTTCGGTCCAACGAAGACGTTCGCCTCGACAACTTGTTGAGACGAAACACGCACGGCTGTCAGAGTTTAATCAGCTACGCTTCCGGCGTGGCCTCAGACTCGATCGCTGACTTCTGTTGCTGCTGTTGTTGTTGAGTTTGCTGTTGCTGTTGAGGTTGCTGTTGTTCCTTGATGGTCTTCGTTTGCGCCTTACCGAACGGCGTCTGCTGCCACAACGCCTCGAACTCCTCGGGCGTGCCGCTCGAGCATATCGCCTCTTGCTTACCCTCGTCGTCGTGACCCATTCGGTTCCACGTCGTGCGCAGCTTCTTGTCCTCGATCTGGCGCTCGTGCACAGCCTTCAGGCGCCCTGTCGAGTCTTCGTAACGGCGCCGTGTGCTCGTCACGCGTCGGCCTTTGTCGTCCACAATGGACGAGTCACTGAACGAATAGGACTAGAAAGCGCGGCGATATTGATTGTCTGTATCAGCTTTGGAAATTTTGTTCGGATCGTTGTCCTGTGCACTTGAAGAGGTTTTCGCTTTGTTCGTCTCCGTCGACTGAGCGTCCGCTTCACGGTGCTGCGTTGCTGGTCTGCGGTCGCGTGCTAACACGGGCAGATCACGGAAGAAATCGTCGTCATCGATGTTGCTGGGTGACGCCAGCATTTTACTGCTCATGTCGAACGGAAAGCGCGAGCGAGTCATGAGATCACTCATGTGCTCAAGCTCCATCATGGACTGTTCCAGAGCCGACATGGGGTACCACAGGCGCGGTCGGACAAGTTCCCACGATCTAAACATTTTTGAATCTTTGTATTTTTGTTGGTTAATTGACTCGGCTGTTTGTAATGTTCGTTTTAGGTGGTAAATTTCAAAGTTTGATCATCATTTGGTCTATAGTTGGTCGCTCTTCAACGTCGGTGGTGTGATCTCGGAGGCTGTCGAATGGCATCCACCATGCAGCGAAAGTTCCGAACTCTCGAATCGCTAATGTCCAATTCTAGAAAGGTGAGTTTTAGAAAAGGGTCGGAGAGGTGGAAAATGGTCGAAGCGTCCATATTAGGTGAAGTTGTTAAGTATGATATTAATAAAATGTGCTAATATACTATTTCTCTTGGAAATTAAGAAATGTATCGACCTTTTTCTAAAACGACCCTTCTAGAATTTTATGGGAATGCTTCGACCCTTTTCTAAAATCACCTTCACACTAGATGTTTCGGCCTTTTCTAAAGCTCCCCTTTCTAGAATTTGAATAACTACAGTAGATATTGTGACTCGTCCCATTTATTTCATTCGAGATGGGTGCTATGTCAAAACAAACTGCTAATCACTTTTTGGGTGATATAACAAGGAAACGCTTTTCAAGTTTCCAAATTGGGTTGAAATAATCCGATATTGAACCCTTCGACGAAAGAAGTGCCATCGATAAATTCAGTTCACGTGGTTTAATTAAGGAACACTTTCCAATTACGCATCCAGTGGTTGTTCATAAGCCTCCGTGTTTGGGCTTCTTCAGTCGGAAATAAGTTTGTCACGTGCTGACGGGTTCAATATCGGATTATTTCAACCCAATTTGGAAACTTGTCGTTGTTAAATAGCGTTTCCTTGCCAAAAAGTGATTAGCAGTTTGTTTTGACATAGCACCCTTATATGCGTGTGATGAGATCTCGAATGAAATAAATGGGACGAGTCACAATATCTACTGTAGTTACTCAAATTCTAGAAAGGGGAGCTTTAGAAAAGGCCGAAATATCTAGTGTGAAGGTGATTTTAGAAAAGGGTCGAAGCATTCACATAAAATTCTAGAAGGGTCATTTTAAAAAGGTCGATACATTTCTTAATTTCCAAGAGAAATAGTATATTAGCACATTTTATTAATATCATACTTAACAACTTCACCTCATATGGACGCTTCGACCCTTTTCTAAAACTCACTTTTCTAGAATTGGACATTAGCGATTCGAAAGTTCGAACTTTTCGCTGCATGGTGGATGCCATTCGACAGCCTCCGAGATCACACCACCGACGTTGAAGAGCGACCAACTATAGACCAAATGATGAATCAAAGTCTGGTCACTTTGAAATTTACCACCTAAAACGAACATTACAAACAGCCGAGTCAATTAACCAACAAAAATACAAAGATTCAAAAATGTTTAGATCGTGGGAACTTGTCCGACCGCGCCTGTGGTACCCCATGTCGGCTCTGGAACAGTCCATGATGGAGCTTGAGCACATGAGTGATCTCATGACTCACTCGCGCTTTCCGTTCGACATGAGCAGTAAAATGCTGGCGTCACCCAGCAACATCGACGACGACGATTTCTTCCGTGATCTGCCCGTGTTAGCACGCGAGCGCAGACCAGCAACGCAGCACCGTGAAGCGGACGCTCAGTCGACGGAAACGAACAAAGCGAAAAATTCTTCAAGTGCACAGGACAACGATCCGAACAAAATTTCCAAAGCTGATACAGACAACCAATATCGCCGCGCTTTCTCGACGTATTCGTTCAGTGACTCGTCCATTGTGGACGACAAAGGACGACGCGTGACGAGCACACGGCGCCGCTACGAAGACTCAACAGGGCGTCTGAAGGCTGTGCACGAGCGCCAGATCGAGGACAAGAAGCTGCGCACGACGTGGAACCGAATGGGTCACGACGACGAGGGTAAGCAAGAGGCTGTATGCTCGAGCGGCACGCCCGAGGAGTTCGAGGCGCTGTGGCGGCAGACGCCGTTCGGTAAGGCGCAAACGAAGACTATCAAGGAACAACAGCAGCAACCTCAGCAGCAACACAAGTCAGCGATCGAGTCGGAGGCCACGCCTATGGAAGCGTAGCTTGTTTCGTCTCAACAAGTTGTCGTGGTGAACGTCTTCGTAGGACCGAACGTTGTGGCTCACCGTTTTTGTATGTTTTGTACGTATCTTGATAATAGCTGAAGAAAAAATGCATCAAGGTCTAGGATGACTCACTCGTCTTGATAAGCACAATAAATACATGCACTTATGAATGTATGTCTGTAAAATTTCCTCAGACGCCGTCTTCCCTATCAGATTTTTATCCTCCTTTACCGTTTTGTCATCTTGGTATTGAATGTGGTTGAAAAGTCAAGCATCAATTTTAAGGTGCCTTTTTTGTTTTAAAAATCTTTTCAAAATCCGGAGATGTTATTCGCACCCCTTCAGGATATTCGGACCCCCCCCCCTCTGTACCGTAATACAGGTACAATGTACCGTACTGACCAGGTGTGTATTGAAAGAAGTCGTAATAAGTGTAATTACAAAACACAAATGATTGGAGACGTAAAAAGAGTAATTACAATCACCGAACCGCGATTCGATTGATAGCAACACAGCGGAGATGGCAGCGCCCGTTATAAAACCGCTCGTACGCTCCGACTCAATGACCTTAACGAACGGTAAGAGATACATGACGGTGTCGACGTCAGCGCGATCGGAGACGGACTGCAGATCGTAGTGCAATTGCTTGAAATGGCGTATCATGGGTGATTGTGCAGACGCAGGAATCATCCAATCGGCACTGGGGCGTTCACGCGCATCACATTGTGGATCTCGGCTTCATCTTGAGGGAGTACATGCAACACGAGTATGGCTTGGTGTAGTAATTCGTGCTCTGTTGTTTGCTGCCATTATTGTGGTGGTCGGAGTTTGTGTGGCTGACAACTCTATCAAAAGTACAAAACTGCCTGTCTTCTTCCACGGTGTCACGGGAAACAAAAGCAATGCAGCGCTAATTGGCGCCAATCTGACAGCTGAAGGCCGCACTTACGTCGCGCTTGATTTCTGTCAAGTTTCGAGTTGTAACTTACCCAAAACAATTGGCAAGATAAGCATACTGGATAGAGAATATTTAAAGAACCTGACCCTATACAGGGTGGTGTAAGCCATGTCAAGCGCGGTGCTGTAAGGGCATCATTTCATTACACTTTTGGACCCCGACTCTATCCGACTTTGAATTTTCGTCCACGGTGGGACTCGAACCCGCAATCTCCCGGTCCCGAGGGCAGGGCCTTAACCACCGCACCAAACGAGGTCGGTAAGCATACTGGATAGAGCAAACGGGCTGCATTGTAGTCGATAATGACATGGACGTTGGCAGCAAATGTCTCTCCATACATGAATATTTGGCTTATACAGTCGCACCACTAAGAAAATACGAAGGAACTTGTAGCAATGCGAAGCTGGTTTCCTCCATCACCAACATGATAATCGGCGGAGGCAAGATCAAACTTTATATATTTACCGGTGCTACGCCAAATAACTCCCAAATTAAAAGGTAGCTTTGGTGCCTCCCTCAATTGTAGCTAGCGGAAAGCGTAAAACACCAATGTATCAACAAATGAAAGCTCTTTTAAAACTCTATATTTGGATGTAATTAAAAACAAAAAAACAGTATTTTTGACCTTAGTTTCAGTGTTTAAACAACATTCCGACAATAACTTTGGGACGGAGGTAGTAGGAATTATCCGAACAGGGGATTCAGTTCACTATGGATTAAAGATGAAATTCGATCAGTTGTGGCTCAGAGTATTGCTGTATGGAGGACCAATTCTAGACAGAGAAAGACACAACAATGCAAAACAGAATGCCAAGAGCTAACAAATCTAGTGAAGGAGGCAAGTTCGAGACTCCCAATTGTTTGCAATATCACGCATGGGAATAATTGACAAAACCATCGGGAATTCCGTTTATTTTTTGGAGAGGAAATTCGGCTAGCAGGTTAGATCGATTTTTATGTTTCGGAGAAGCAGTTTGGCTGGGTGCAGTGAACACAAGTACGGAGGCCATGTGTACCATCAGATCACAAAGAAGTTATGCTAATACCTAAGGATCCAAGGGCAACATTCGGTAAGCCTACAATTAAATTTCGTACTTCTTCCAGCCCAAAGTTATTGACCGATTCACGGTTTTTAGCGTCCCATTTTGGTGTCGTATTTTTAGTAGTGAAAAGCCACAGTTGATCGCAATGAATGCTCCCCTTTACAGCCAAGCCACAGATGCTCATGATGGTAGGAATCACATTATTTATATAGTACTTGCCCATCAAGGTAGACATGGCAACGTTTATAGAGTACAGTACTTGCTTGGTAGGCTTAGTCCTTGTGGCATCGCTAGCCACTCTCAAAGCGTATGGCTTGAAATACTTACGTCTGTGAAAGGGAGATCCTTCTCTCACGCATAAGGATCTGACCAGATCTATCTCGTAAGGGGGATCACTCTGCCTAGACTGCACTGACTCCAAATCCTCATCGATCGATTTTCTCGCATAATGCTGGACTGGTCCAGGCACCTGTCTCTCCCGATGGGCAGGCTGGTCCTGTGGTCCTGGACTGTAGCCCAGACATTTGCTTACCACAAAAGTTGCCGTTAGTCAGATCCCCCGTCACGAATTACTAACGGCACATACGGAAGCCTTCTGGGGTACTTTCAACTGGGCCGGAAACCCATGGAATAAAGACGAACGAGTGCCAAACTCCCGTGGCGAGGAAATTCTGCAGACGTTGCCCCCGCACAGGCCACATCCTTACGTGGTATCTTGAAATCTCCAGCTAAAATGAAATGGTCATGATGTCGGATCTTTTACTCTGTGAGCACGGTGTAAAATGTTGTTCGTTGGGCTGCATTGTCTGCTGGTCCATAGATATTCCAAATTTTCTACTGTTCCAATTCAAATGCAATGCTCCTCTGCATCCATAACTGTATCTTCCCATGAATCATTTTTTGCGATTTATGTCCAAAAAGTAAAAAAAATCAAAAAAGATTATTTGAAAAACAAAAGGATGCCTATTCCCTCTACTCTTGTCTCCGAAAAAAAATGCTCCAATAGGCTAGTCTTGTTGCTGCTGCTTTAAAACCGTTAAATTGTTCCCACATAGAAGTTGCTTCTTCCTCCGACGTCACATGCGTCTCTTGTACTAAAATTCCAAGTACGTTATTGTTGTTATTCATTTTATTCCAGGCTCTCATCCAGAATCTTCGTCTTGTGGATATGAAGCCTCTGGCATTTTGTGTGACTAAATTGATACATCCACTGTGCGTTCGTACCTCCTTTCGTAAAGTCCTATCTGATTTCCATTTGCATAAGTCTACGCTTAATTGTTTTGTGAGCGACAATTTGTATCCGGTTCTGATTTGAATTGGATTCATTCCCCGCCGTGGGGCCTTTAGTAACTATGTGCCAGAGTGTGCCCTGGATGTTCTTGAGTTTGTGATTGAACTTGCTGTCCCGTTGAGCTACCTCCCTGGGGTAGTGCTGTTTTCATATACTTACTGAGAGTTTCCCTCATATTTTCCTTCGTCCTTGTCGAGCTTGGCATTAATTTCTTAGTTAGGAAATCTGCCACTGAGCCTACCTCCCGTCCCCATGTAAGAGAATGTTATCAATCTGCCACTGCAGAATGTGATGCACAGGTTCCCCGACGTCTGCGCTAAGACTAGCGTCTGAGCACCTCGCTCTAATTCTGCACTTAGGATACTCGTGTTTCACCATAGTCCATTAGATCCTCCTTCCCTCATTGCCTCCTGTCCTACACCCTGTAATTTGTGTTAGTGTCCGTGGCGTGGATTGACCATCCATATCCACATCCGTTTCCATACTGTCAGTGTTTTTCTTCACATGTTGCCATACATGAGCATATGCCTGATAATGTGCTTTTTCTAAATGTAGCACAATAGGTAACTTTGTACTATCAGCTTTTGCCTGTTATGACCTGTTGAATACAACTACTTATAGTAAAAGGGCACTCACCTCTTCTCGCGTATCACGTAACTTTGATGCTTTTCAGGTCCCCGGCGCGTAGTGGATCGCTCCCAAGTGACCACTTAGCGGGTCTGAACTAATGAACAAAATGTCGCAATGAAGGAGAGTACCGATACTGCTGAGTGTGGCGTTCCTCCACCAGACATGAGCACTGACTACTTGCGTTATCTCAGATGAACCCTTCCCATATGCCTCTAAATACTCCTTGAACTATTTTGCAGAACTTTGTGCATACATCTTCTTATGGCCTCTCCCCAAACTTCGAAGTGTTTGACGCCTTTCCCCTGCTGGAAACATGAAAGAAAAACCCATTAGTGCTCTCGCGATACATCTTGCCTTCTGTCTCACTTCCCCGTTTGCTAATATCTCTGGGTTCGACTCGATACTGGAGTTTAGTATAGCTTGGATAACTCCGTTAGCTTGATAGTTACTGGTAGCCGGTGTGTGAATTTTTTGTAATCCCATCGCAATCATCACGTCCGGTAGAGTTCATCGACCTTCCACTGCTGTAGGTGTCTCCTACCAGGTAAACCAATCCAGGTCCCCTTGTTGCTGTGTCATGGTCTCAAATAACTCCTCTATCCGTTTTTTTGCGTGTGTTTCTAAAACTTGCAGCTCAGTATTTTCTTTTTGTTTTATCTTGCTCGATGTTCGGTGTTTGACTGGACTGTTATCTCCGTGTTCACCCTGGGTTATTTGCAGGTCGTGTTCTAGCTTCAAGGTCTCGTTACAATCATCTTCTCTCCATGTGGAAGAAACACGTCCATCGTCCTCTTTCTTTTCAACGTACTGTGAGGACTGCTGTACGTCAGTTTCGTCGTTTTGTGCGTTCGCTTCCCCTTGTTTGCTTGAGCTAGTTTGAGTTTGCGCTGTTTCCTTTTTTCCTCTTGTTTTTCCTAGTTTCTCGTCACTTCTCGGATCATTTCTTTGGTACTTGTGAAAGTTGGTGGCGGTAATGCAATAGTATTTGCCTGTTTTTCTACTGAGATTAGAAGACAGTTATCTGAGTCTAGTGCTTTGTACTGACGTTGGACATCCACTCCTCTGATGTCCGACTGGGCCACAACGTAAACAATGTCGACGTCCACAGGTTGAAAGCTGTTCGACTAGTAATACGACCCCACACCAAATTATCCGCATAAAACTCCAGTTTATACCGTCGGGCATCCCCCTGCTACCATTATCAACACCCAATCCAACGGATTTGCTGCCATAGGTCCACCTCTGTCCATCTCGTGAAACCTGAAAGATACCATAATGATAGATGCCAAATAGGCGTTCAATTTAATGTTTCGAAAAATATTACGTATTAGGATTGTGTACACTGGGTCTGATCCAATATTTTCTCCCGATTCTCTGACTTGCCGGGTCCCAAACCAAACGGGTCCCAAACCGATGATTCTTTCATTTCCTCCCCTTTAGCCTGCTCATTGTATAGGTGATGTAGATGCTTGTGGTATGGTACAACGACATCCTCATAGCATTTGGATGTGGCTCGTATGTAAAATGGAAGTTGAATCGATGCTTGAAGTGATCATAAATTATCCTCTTGACCTTAGCTTACATTTTCCAAGGCCATCCTGTCGTGATTTCACGTGCTGTCGCCGCCATTGCAATGCTTTCCTATATGATTTTGGTACCCCGTTATCGCCATTTTGCCTATCATGTTCGTGGATAGACAGTTTCCCCCCCTGCATCCTTACTGTTAAAATGAGACGTAATCTATCCGCAGTAGTCATTATATTCCACAAAATAGGTGGGAGATATCGCGCGATTATAGATCCATCTGCTATTCTTTTGACTATTTTCCGTTCCTCAGGACTCCCTTTTCCGTGCCCTTTCACACTTTGGTTTTCCTCAAATTTACAGTTCCGGTTGAACACATTAATCTCTGCCTGAGAGTATCGTGTTGCATTGAAAAGAAAATAACCCACCGTCTTCTTCACTACCTGAGTATCCACATTATCACCAGTGACTTAATGAAGCCAATCATTTAGGACCGCGTCTCTTTTGGACTTTTCTTCCACTTGGCTCTTGCCAATAATCTTAGAAAGTACATTTTCTACGAATTGTTGGCTTTCTTCACTACTTTACACGCCTTTGATACCTTTTGCTTCCCTACTAGCCAGTTTTATCCTTGAATAATTACTACAAGTTCAAACATACCGATTAAGCGTTCCCGCTCAATTCATGACAGGAGTGGTAATTTCCTTCCGTTTGTGGTGCTAGGGTACATATATTCTCTTGAGCAGTTGTTGCATAAGATCGAGCCAGGTCTGTAACTTTGGCCTCGTTTGTGTCGCATCCTTAAGGCCCTGGTCCAAAACTTAAAACGCCATTCTAAGGGTCCGTCTGGTTGGCCACAAATCCGCTGGATTCACTGGATTTGCAAAAAATACACTGTTTCGGACCAAACACTGTTTCAGCCGAGTTGGGTGTGCTGTCTGGTTCACCAACCATCTGTTTTTCAAACGCTGTTTTGGCCTCCATCCGCTGTTTCCGAGATACAAGGTCAGAGTCGTATTCGAAACAGCGGATGTATTTTTACGGTACGCTGTAGTCGATAGAGAAATGTATTTAAGAGTAAAAAACATATAGTAAATCTTCATTATTCGTGACTAATTAGTGCTTCTGCAAGGTACCTTCTATCGGCGGCATGATCGTCGGCTTCGACACGAGTACCGCGCCGACCACGGTGTCATCGTCGTCTTGTTTTCTCGAGGCCCATTTGTTTATGATTGGTTTTGAAATGGTGCAGTTTTTTGCGCCGACAGCTGCGTTTGATCGTCTTGGGATTGTAAAATATGTACCGGTACATGACTTATAAAATATTAATAGAACCCTTTTCTAATTCTGCGTAAGTGGTGGCAAGACGCAATGTTATGTCTGATAGAATGCACTTAAAGTATAGGAAATGCACCGGATGTAGATAGATAACAAATATTTATAATGAATTAAAAATGCAACGGCTCATTCGTAGCTGCTCAATGGCTTGGCTCACCATTACTAACTTCAGCTGTACCCATCTTATATTGTCGTAAACGTGAGACTGCCAAATTAAAATCAAGACAGTCACGATAATTTTAAACCGTGTTTGATCGTGACCGCTGTTTTAATCGAATCCAGTGGATTAGTAGAAAACAGCGTGTGCAAACAGAAAAATCCAGGATTTTACCAGACGGACCCTAATTCTCAAAGAAGCTGACGCTCATTGGCGAGCTTTAACCCTACCTCTCCAAAATCCACTTGCCCAGCGATTCTCAAAACAAAAATCCATTCTCAAGTATTATATTGTGTGTCCGCCTCAATCTGCGCGGCGGCACACAATAAAGTTGAAGGGCCTACGCGGAGATAGCAATCACTACACCATGGCTACAAACCTTTAACTGCTAGGTAGATTCAGTAAATGTAAATATGCATTATGAGAATAAAGTAAGAGAATGAAGCACCGAGATATTAGTTATTTTATTCCTTTCAACACTAACATCGTGCAAGAATGAGAATGGATTCGTGGTACAAAACTGCCCTTTGATCTGGAGTAGGACATATCAGATTCGACAGTGGGAATAAAAGTTTTGGACCCGGGCTTAAGTGCTTGATGTAGCACGACTGCTAGTTCCTCTGTCGTTGGGCCGTTTGGTCTGTCTTGAGTGGGCAAACCTGCCTTAATTCGTAAATTTACAGTGTCTTGTTGGTGGTTGGAGCTCCTCCTACCGTGTGAGAATCTTTTAAAACATTGATACTTCCTGGCGGATTAATATCGCCCAGTTCATCGTCTAGACCTTCCTTGTCATCTGGACAATGTCACTAATTTGAGATTCTTGCACAATCTCATCGATAATCGGAACGGAGGGTACTAAATGTCCTTCCTTACTAATGCATGTTATGTCGGTGTTGACGACTGTTGGCTCCTCGGGACTCCCTCTCGGGTCCTGCATACCGATGTATTCCTTAGGCGTTGGTTCCTACCCACTGGGTTGTGAGGACTTAGTAGCAAAATCGAAACTTCTCTTCGTCTCTAGTTAGCCAATGTCAAATTGAGGGATGATAATGTGTACATCTTTTAATCAGTCATTCGCATCTCACCTCAATGATTTGAACCATGTTATACCGAAAATGATAAACTGCAAAAGTTGATATCAAAATTAAACACATATTTTGACTGAAATTATGCCGATCGCCTTCTTCAATGGAAACATTTAACTTGCGGTTATAAAGAAAACAAACCTCTTATTTCTTCGCATGGTCCACGTCCAATTCTCCTAAATTGCCATGGTAACCGTAGCAATTCTGGAGCACGCGATTTGAACGAGATGCACCAACGAGACACGTGATCGGTACGACAAGTACGATAAATACGAGACGGATCGAGGCTATGATAGGAATGCTCTATCAGTATGTCAGCAGATACGAGAAAACTTGAAACCTGTGGTCGCTTTGACGGTTCCGAGTCATGCTTCTACTGTTTGAAGTTGGGCCATCACATGAAACGTTGCTGGTATTTGAAGGCGATATTAAGCATGGCACACGACCCACAACATGCACAAGAAAAACTCGTGCGCGCTAACGTTCGACAGGAACCAGTTCATGGTCGAGTCGTACGTCGAGGCGAATCGAAAGCGTATCACTACGACACGTCACGACAGCACAGCAAAGCCCCAGCGACGACGACACTGCTGAGAATTTGAAACGAGCTCACCAACAGCAAGGTTATCTACCACCTTCTTCTTCCAGTCAAGGACCAGCACAGTCTTCTAGTTCAAAGGAGACCTCTAGCAAGCGCAAGCGCTCGCACAGCGCATTCCCGACGGCTGACGAGTACGTCATCACGATATCGCACTTAAACCGGTCGGGCACTTCGTTGGACGCATTGGAAGATTTCTTGCCTTGGAAACGTTTGCAAGCGCCTTCTTGTGAGCGAAGATTTTCTAAGCTGGCGACTACTGTATTTTGCTCTCGATACACGTACACTGTCCTGTATGATATATAACCTCTCAAATACAACAAATAGTCGAATATAAAACATAAGAGTCGCCGGTGCAATTCATTAGAGAACTTCGCAACATACAAATCGAGGATGTTTCAGTATTAATCTGAGTAAGTCGTGGTCTAGGGCAAATCACAAACTCGATCTTATCTCAATTTCAGTTAGGTTTAAGGTTTCGGATTTGTATCTAAACTGCTGAGATGCATTTAAGATACAGACAACTCCCTCAAATTGATACGTCAAAAATGTACCTGATTCTAACTCAGTTTTAAAGGGAGTAAAACAGATAAAGGTACTGTAATAGTTAATAAAATTGTCTTTTCAGAAAGATGTCGATGTCTAACTAACTCGGTGGACAGCAGAAGACTGCATAGCTCCTCATGAAATTCTTAACAAATTGTCGGTTTTGTTTATGACATTTTCTGGTTTTATTATTGATGACATGAGTACTTATGTCTTCATCATATATAGTGCAGTACCGCCTGCACAAGCGTCGAAATTAAGCGGCGATCAAGAAAATTGTATCATGAAGAATTCCCATTGTAGCTAAATATTGGTCAATGTCGAAGAATGAGATTTGACACCCTTTTAATCTATACCGACCTCTAGGCTTAAAGGAGGAAAATGCCAATTTGTGGTGGTCAACGACTTGCAACATCTTTTCGCACTTCCTCTCTTTTGAGGTGGTGTTCTCAAAAGCTGTAGTTTTCTCCCTAAATACGAATCAGCATGTAGATCAACGAATGCAGTTGTGCGAAATGTGCGATTCGATCCCCCTTTTCAGTTGAGTTCAAGTGTGCATAGATGTGTTAATCTGAAAGTGAACCCAACTCCATAAAGTTGCGAATTCTCTAATATAGAGCTTTCGCAGTTCACTCGAGTTTTATTTTCATGATTCTGCAATATGGAACTCAACTGAAAAGGCCACAAGAAAGTCTTTTCGCCTGATCTCAGTTTGCGCTCAAATAGAGTCGTACTTATCACCGACGAGTGGTCAGATTTGAGTAAGGAATTCCTAATGATCCCAACAAAAATCATGGAAGCCGACGATGCGCCGCCACAAGATCAGGCTGGCGATATTGATGAGCCTTTAAAGACCGCAAAGCGGTCCGCACCTCTATTTTCATGGCAATCCGGCGAGGTGCGCAAAAGGTTTGCTGCTGTGGACGATGTTGTCTTGCTGCGCGTTGTGAACGCGTTTTGTCCTTGGCGAGCGCCAGCAGAAACGTCAGGTGGAATCACGAAAGTTTTCACCGAAATTATTTCTCATTGTGCTCAACAAATGACGTTCGAAGTAAAAAATACTTTCCTGCGCTACATACACGTTTCAACACCCTGGTCGAGAGGTATCGCGCAGATCAATGCAAGTCGTTTCGTCAATCAGGCCCTACCAAAGCGTTTTGTGAAAGATATATTCTTTTGCAGGAGATTATAACCCAAATGGACGACTGGAACGAGCACCTAGCTCACGAGAGATCGCAGAAGAATGCAAATGCCTCGGCCTTGGTAAAATCAGGAGAGGTTCTAAAGCGTTTGGTGATGGACGCAAACGAAGAGTCGGACGATGATTTTGGGGAAGGGAAGGAAAACAACGAGAAAACTGGGGAATATTTTGACACGCGTTCAACATCGACAGAAGCTTCTGCTTCGACCCTTCGACCAACAAGAAACGCTACTAAGTCGATTCGTCGCAACAAGACGATAAAAGTGGATCGGATTGGGGCTATCCCAGACGTACTTGCAAATGCAATCGCATCGACGGGTGCAGACCACCAGCGCATGATTGAGCTTGAGCTTCAAAATCTCGACTTTAAGCGCGAGCAGGTGGAACTGCAGTGCAAACATCAGCGTGAGCGATCAGCGTACCAGCGTGAGCACGAAGCTGAAAATGCGGGGCGTCGACAAGAACACGAACTAGCAAAAATGGATCAACGCATCAATGCAGACCGTAACAGGAAGAAGATGATGCAAGATTATGTTTTGAAAATTCAGCATCATCAGAGGCTGGTGTCGTAGACTATATTAAACACAGATACCCATCCAGAGTCGGAGGTAGTAAATCGAAAAACATTGAAATTTGGTTGCGTTATGGTTGTACGCATGTGTGACAATTAGTCGAGAGCACGGCAACGAAAACGTTTTTTTTTTCACAGTGGCTTGTCGAACTTGTTACCTCTTGTCACAATTGATGAATTCCCATACTGTCTTCACACACCCAAACCCCCATTCAATGTTTTCGCCTACCGAACTCATTCGAGCTTTGAAGCTTGCATTAATGGGATGGTTGCGGACAGCGGCAGACATAAAAAATGTGCTTGATCCGTATGCTGGATCACCGTAGATAACTTTGCCTCAGAAGAGTCCATTTGTATAGGCTTCCATCATGTCAAGGGGGCCACTAGCGTTGAGAACTGTGGAGTCGTGACGATGACCTTCGATTGGACTGAACACACTAACGACTATCCCAGCCGGGGATTGCACGGAGTACTAGTTGAAACAAGGACGTTAAGGGTGCCCATTGAACAGAGCTATTTGTAAATTCTGATACTGTGATGCGGGATCCTAACGAGCCGTGGGCCACGCAACATAATGTCTTGTACCATCAATGAACCTTCAACAACTTCGAAGTGGCACTCCCGCAACGTGAATAACATGTCAATAACGATCATTTCTCGTTCTCACAATTGCGTCATTGAAGTACAGAAGATTGTGGTTGTGATCGTTGAGTAACGCGATTGTAGCTTTGATGATGCGACTGAACGCAGCCGTAGAACGTCCAAATTTGTGCGCAATGGTAAGGAGCTTGCAAGCTTCTGGTAGTCGGCGGCGCACGAGAGCAAGGGTTTCTACTCGAGAGCCGTGATCACGCTCGTCCGTATAGATACCAGCAGCCGGAAAATGTAATTTCTCCGACAGCCCGGCCTCGTGGTTTCAAACGTGGGAAAATCTTTATTTCCAAGTAACGACGCCAGCTCAAAACCTGGCTATGCAGAGAGGAATGGACACGAACCAGAAAATTAAAATATAGAGTAAGTGGCATTTTAGAGCTGTTGTCTCCGAAACAGGTCGTTTTACTCTCTCAGGGACTGTTAAGCGCGTTCTTGTATGCTGAACAAGTGGCGGCACTGTTAGGCTTCGATTATCACCCAATGTATTCCATTGTGACGCTCTTTCAACGTAGCAATTTTCCCAGCATATGCAGAGTGTGTAAATGCGGTGGAACGCAGTGCTATGTCAAGTTGGAAGAGTTTAACATCTTTCATGATATCTGCTCACGTATTAACGGCAGCGAATGCTGCACAGTCTGCTGTAGATAGTACCGACGTACCTGAACCAAATCGGTACTAAGGGCACCAAGATGGTCAATTTCACGAAGAATCAGTATTTTAACTTAAACGCCTTGGATACTTATACCAAACATCAGTTATTACTTGACTTGGAGTTTGATCCGGGACGAACACGGCATCGGTCTTCGGAGATCGGGTCAACTTATACGATTGTCAGCCAAAACGTCCGAGGATTCACCTCTAGAGACATAATGGATTGGATGCTTGCGTGGAGATCAGGGAGGTCGGGGCAACAACCTCACCTGACTCTCCTGCAAGAAATACATATAACGTCAGAGGCAGAAAAAAAAACGTAACCCAGAAATGGGCTCACGCTTGGGGCATTTATACGTCAAAGATGCCGCTATCTTATTGAAGTGTGTTTGGGAAGAAACAGGGGGAGTAGCTATTCTAGTAAGACCTGATATAGCTTATCACACATCACCCTGGAAAATTACGGATTGGACACACCGCTTTATCTCGGTGCAATGGAACGGATGCAAAGTTGTAAATATATATGGCACATCCAGTGATATCAAATCCCAGGAAGATTTCTTTATCGTTCTCCCACACACCCTTTCTCGGCGATTAAACAATCTCATCTTGGCGGACTACTTTAACTGTGTCGATCAACCGATAGTGGATCGTCTCGGTGGACACCGATCCACTAAACCAGAGAGTGCAGTCCTTTCAAGACTGATAGAAGACTGGACATTGTTTGATGCACGACTACCGCTTGGGTCAGCCTTATATGACACAGTATTAGACCCCACGGGACATTTTTCTTATTGGAGAGGAGTACAAGCTAGTCGCTTAGATCGTTTCTTATCACGGACAACTGGAGATCTTGGGTAGCTTGGGTTGCGGTGGACACTCCACCGGTCTACTCGGACCATAACCAAGTAACGTTGTTTTTAAGGATCCGTTGGAATCGAGGGGCCACTGTTCGCCTCGAATAGCCACATATACCTTTTATCGTTCTCACTCGGAGGATATCCAACATTCGCTAATGGAGCACTTTTTTCGGGGAGCTCATATTGTTACAAACGCAGGCACATGGGATAATTGGGTGAATTTTATTCGAGATGTGCTTTTTGTATGGAGAAAACGTTAATCGCGAAGGAGGAAATGGCGTACGCACCAATTACAGAAGATAATACAGGAAAAAGCCCAAACCCGCAATCATTTAATTGGAACAGTAGCGCGCGTTAGAGACTGAAAGGCGCTTTCGTCGGGTTTCTCGCTTTCATCGATCAGCGGCGGGTGTGAGATGGTTGTTCAAACAAACAGCGGTATGGGAAAGAGATCAGACTGTTACAAATATTTCGCCAAATTCGGTATTACACTTTCCGGACAGTATGTCTTTTCCAGATCGTTTCGCATTTTCTTGGCAACCCATTCTAGGAAAATATCACAGAATAGTACCCAGTCATCGCTTATCTGAGGAGGTACAGAGATTCATGCGAATACCTGACGACCGTAAGGTAACGGATTAGCACCAATCTCGGAAGAAGACGTCTGTTCGGCAATCAAGGGCCTGGGGCGCAGGAAGGCGGCTGGTCATGACGGGCTGGGAAATGATTTTCCGATGGTGCTTGTGGACCCTCTAATGTGTGTTTGTAATGATGTTTTACGCGGCGCTTCTCCCCCGAAATCCTTTATGAAAGCGGTAGTAATTCCCCTACGGAAGAAAGGGGACTCCAGCAACGCGTTGGATTACCGTCCGATTTCGCTGTTAACAACGGGATATAAATTATTTGCGAAGATTCTCGATAAACGGCTACAAAGATTACTCGATCATCATATGGAGACTCTCAACTAGGATTTGTGTCAGGTCGCCGATTAGATAAGGCTGTAGTGCTCATGATGGCGACTTTTCAACATTATCAGACCACCCATAGTTGATAGAGATCAGTGCTGGAGTCTTGTTTCTAGATTTTATCAAAGCCTATGGCACAGTGGATCGGCAATTTTTACTTACGATACTCTCTCTAGCTTTTCAGACGAATTTGTGGATTCGATGGCTAGACTTCATCTGGGCACGACTGCAGAATTTTTTAAATTCTCTGCTCCACTCGATGTTCTTTCTGGAATACACCAAGGATGTCCTTTGGTGCCCCTGCTTTTTTTTAGCAGTTGAGCCTTTAGCTTGAACGATTTTGCAGGACTCGACCCTGCGGGGAATTACTCCTTTACGTCGTGATTGTACTGTCGAACACCGATTTTCGGCGTTCGTCGACGATTCTACCGTTTTTGTCCAGCATGTAAGTTTAGGCCCTATTGCATTACAGGTCGTCCAACAATTTGGCGAGTTAGCGGGTCTGAAGATCCAACCTGCAAAAAGTAAATTTGTTTTCATAAATGCGGGTATGGTACCAGTATTACCGATTGGAGGAATAATAGATATCTTGGTTACCGGTTTTGATGGGCAGAACTGGGAGCAGCCAACTGGGCACTCCAATTACAGGCAGTCAAACGAAAACTGGCAACAGCTACGAATTGTTCCACAACTCTGGTAAAGAGGGTACAATTGTTTAATGTGATTGCTATTCCCTCAATTCTCTTCACTGCAAGATTTTTTAAACCTTCTCGTGATGTTTTAGTCCAACTACTACATATGCAGAAAACATTTATATGGTGTAAGCGAGTTCAAGGAGATCACTGCAGACATAAAATCTCTCCGCCCTTACTATTCACACCGAAAGGAGCGGGAAGAGTAGGTCTGATCTCCATACCAGTGGTCATCAAGATAAACCCCTAAAATTGGCCTTCCAATGGTTAATCGCGGCTCCATATGTATATCAACAAGCATGGCTAGATGTGATGGATTTCGCACAAGAGAAGGAAGGACGGCCGGCATTGTCCCAAGTAAAAGGCCATAAAACCTTAAGGGCAGTGGGGGATCTTCCACGTGGGCAATCAGGCGGAATCCGGAAAGAAATATCGGAATGGATCGGTCCAGACCCGGTACAACGGAACAAACGCTCAATATACGCAACTACACTTGGCGGCTTGTATAACGACCATGTCAGCTAATATGGAGTTATCCTCTCACAGTGCGATAATAGAAGATTGGTTGGAATTTCGATACCGCGCGTGGGACGGCGAGTTCAAGATGTTTGCTCGATGAAAATTGCTCTGGTCTGGCTTCGGACACATATCATATTATCATGGGATTGTAAGAGAGCTTGGGCATATTTTGGACCCGGTTACTACGACACTGCTTAGGGATTGCCATTCGTGTATAAAAGGTGTTTAATTGCATGACCCAAACCTAGTAATCAGTCAAAATATTATCATACTCTCATACCCGTTTCAGCTCAATATCTTGGAGACTTGCCCACCAACGATTCCGCTCACATCGTATTTTCCACTTTGATAGCAGCTTGCCTACCTGGGGGGCTACAGCCTTAAAATATAGCATCGGAAAAGACCTCCTAATTTTATACCAGATCTCCCACAATGGTGTAGTATCATCCATCGACCAACCAATGAGGTGCAGGTCTGGATGTGCACGAAATACTATTTGACTCTGCATGAGGTCCGTCTCGATGTTCTCCTCAAAGTGGCAACTGGAGACTATCTTCCAGCAAATGCCATCTGGTAATTGATGCGCTATAATTGTCGTCTCGTTTATTACGTTGGTTCCTCTAACCTGATCGGAGACTAACAGTGCCCATCTGAAGTCCCCTAGCTGTTCCGGTCCTCGAACGAGTGAAATATCAGGTGGTTCCCCAATATAGTGACATATCTCAATCCGTGGAGATGCTAGCACAATACCTGGTCCAAAACTTTTAATTCTCACCCTCGAATCTGGTGTGTCCTACTCCAGACAAAGGGCAGTTTTGGACCAAGAATCCATTCTCATTCTTGCACGATGTTACAGTATGTTTGACTTTGATGCTCGTACGATGAGGTCATAACTCTTTGTGCTCCAATGAAGGACTTTGAGGAGTCGGAGGATGTGTGCTTTTGCCGCAAGGACGGCAGTGAGGTGGTTGAGGGGAATTGGAAAGGAATGAGCGGTGCTTTTTGACGCTGTCCGAAAGTGTCTCATGAAGGCAAGCTGACTCGTTAAGGGATAATTTAATATAGATCTTTCACTTACTCTCTCTATATGATACGGCTATAGCCTGTTTGGGCTACAAAGTGCCGGAAGGCAAGACGTCGGTTTGTCCGCGCCATCGCTGTCAAGACTGCGGCATTTTTGCCCACTACTCTTGCCTTTTTGCGTCACATCGTACTGTGAGGTAGGCAAATTAAGCAATGTTTGTTGTTTGTGTTGTGAATGCTTAGGCGTGATCATGCATGTCAGGATCACTTGCCGAAAGATATAGTAAACTTGGCGATGCAACCAGCGATATTCCTACTATCACCTACGTTATATGTCCCAAGTGCAACTTTCAAGCCAAACCCTGCAATGCCAGCCACCAAGCGCAATGCTACTGCCGATGCGGACGATGGCCCAATCAAGCGCCGCAAGTGCCCATATTTGGACACAATAAACCACCAAATGCTGGACTTTGATTTTGAAAAAGTGTGTTCCATTAGCTTGTCCGACCAGAATGCGTACGCTTGCTTAGTGTGCGGCAAATACTTTAAAGGCCGCGGCCGCAACACGCACGCGTTCACACACTCGGTACAAAGCAGTCATCACGTGCTTATTAACCTCCAGACGGATCGCATTTACTGCTTACCGGATAATTATGAGGTTGTGGACCACACCCTCAAGCCTGTACAGGACGCGCTGCGTCCGACGTTCGAGGCCGCGCAGATTGCTCGGCTTGACGAGAACCGTATGCTAGCGCAGGACGCGTTCTGAGTCTCGTATCTTCCGGGCTTTATTGGGTTGAATAACCTTAAGAACACAGACTATATCAATGTCGTAGTACAGGCGATAGCCCACATCCCACCACCTCGAGAATTTTTTCTACTGAACACGACCGAAAAGATCAAATCAAAGCTCGTGCTGCGTTTTGGAGAATTGTTGCGCAAAATGTGGAGCTCACACAACTTTAAGAACACTGTACGTGGTGTAGGCTGGCGTATTCTGGCCTGGATGGAGCTGCTAAAAGCGATTTTCTTGAAATGTTGTCCTCCATGCTGCAGATTAGTTTGCATGAATTGGTGCAAGAGATCTCAGTGAGCAGTAAGAAGAGATTTCACGTTGGAACGCAAAATGAAAGTGTAGAGCTCTTGGCCTGGCTGCTTAATGAGTTGCACAGGGTTTGAAAGGCAGCTAGAGTGGGTTTAAAGTACTGAACAATTAACGTGTCATGCTGCATGTATAGGAACTTGGTGGGTTAAATAAACCCGGGAGCAGCATCATCCACAAGTGTTTTCAGGGTTTCATAGAGATGACAACCGACAATGAAGCGAAAGCGGCCTCCGCGGATATTGCCGAGGGTGAAGCCGCAGTCGCCTCGACGGTCTCACCATTTCTGTAAAAGAACAATGCTCTGACTCTCTCCAGTGGCATCAGACTTGCTAATTGTAGGATGATGGCGCTCGATTTACCGTCGACGCCGCTACTTAAAGTCTCGCAAGGTGGAAACATCATTCCTCAGGTAAAAAAAAACGCTCCCTACCTTTCCGGTCAAAAACCTCGAGTTGCGCAATTACTTGAAGCTTGACCAGAACGAAGACGAGCCGGGAGAAATCAATCTCCGAGCTGCGGACGATCCACTGAGGTGAGTGATTGGTGGTTAGTGGTCTGTAAGAAGAGATTCGTCATGTTGCTTTTTGTGTGCGAACAGGACTGTGTTGCTTGAGAATCGATTTTTGTTTTGAGAATCGCTCGGCAAGACATTCTCGTTTGAGAATGTATTTGGAGGGGTAGGGTTAACGTTCGCCAATGAGCGTTAGCTTTTTTGAGAATGAGAACGGCTTTTTGCGTTTTGGACCAGGGCCTTAGCCAGCGTCCCAGCTTTACTCATGTGTGCGAGAATCCTTCTATCCCAATTACCTGTCAAGCAAATGTGGACAAAGTTAGTCTTTTGATTCGCAAATCCCGAATGACCATCACCGGGATACGATGATATTTTCGAGATAATAGTTCCGGCACGCGTAAGTCAGAAATCAACGGATTCAACGTCCATGAATAGGTTCCCCAAAAGGGGAGCAGATGCTCCGCAGTGATCCCGTGATAGTCATGATCATCTAAGATCAGGTGGCGGGTTATATGGATGCTGTCATAAAAAAAGATGCCCCTCCGATCGGGGGAAATACAGAAGAGGCGATGATGTCGAAATATGGATGGTATGGCACCTCATATGTCCCAGTGTTTGATCGCATTTGGAAAGGGGTTTGTGGTGTAGCCATGGCTTGGCTCTGGCAGCTCCGAAAGCAAGTCGTTTTCCAAGGGCAAATCAAGAACGCCTACGAACATTTGGAATTTCTATGGAAGCAATGCCGAGCCCAACTAGATTCGGTTGCGGCTTTTGAGAGGCGATCAGTCTCGACGAGGGAGGACGGGATCCGACTACAGATTAGTATAAAGTGCTTATTTGACCAGGAACCAGCACCAGATTACACCCAACCGCAACAAAACCAGGAAATACCAATTGCAGTGCATCAGGATTTGCGCCCCATACAAGCCGAGCCTAGTTTGCATTCCAGATTTTCAATGTTTATAGTAGCTAAGAGTTAACATTAATTAGACTACATTTTACTAATACTATAATTTCTCTACCACGTCCAACAAATTCAAGAGAATCATATGTACTTCGAAGTAGCAGCCAATGCGATACCAACGCCAGATAATTATCAACGGAAGAGCTGAAGGAGCGCGTGCTTTGGAGGGCACAGAAGTCTATGGAAACAGTTTTCGACGCCAGAAAGGATTTATAAAGATTTTTAAAACAAAAAAGGCACCATAAAATTGGTGCTTGACTTTTCAAAAACGGATCAATCTTTCCCACATTCGATACCAAGATGACAAAACGGTTAAGAAAGGTTGCATTTTATATCAAAAATCTGATAGGGAAAGAGGGTGTAATTATAAAGACATTCATAAGTGCATGTATTTTTTTGTACTTAACTAGATCCTATACCTTTCTTCTTAGCTATCTTCAAGATACGTACAAAACATACAAAACTATGAGCCACAACGTTCGGTCCTACGAAGACGCTCACTTCGACAACTTGTTGAAGCGAAACACGCACGGCTGTCAGAGTTTAATTAGTTACGCTTCCATAGGCGTGGCCTCCGACTCGATCGCTGACTTCTGTTGCTGCTGAGGTGGCTGCTGTTCGTTGATGGTCTTCGTTTGCGCCTTACCGAGCGGCGTCTAATGCCACAACGCCTCGAACTCCTCGGGTGTGCCGCTCGAGCATACAGCCTCTTGCTTACCCTCGTCGTCGTGACCCATTCGGTTCCATATCGTGCGCAGCTTCTTGTCCTCAATCTGGCGCTCGTGCACAGCCTTCAGGCGCCCTGTCGAGTCTTCGTAGCGGCGCCGTGTGCTCGTCACGCGTCGTCCTTTGTCGTCCACAATGGACGAGTCACTGAACGAATAGGACGAGAAAGCGCGGCGATATTGGTTGTCTGTATCAGCTTTGGAAATTTTGTTTGGATCGTTGTCTTGTGCACTTGAAGAGGTTTTCGCTTTGTTCGTCTCCGTTGACTGAGCGTCTGTGTCACGGTGCTGCGTTGCTGGTCTGCGTCCGCGTGCTAACACGGGCAGATCACGGAAAAAATCGTCGTCATCGATGTTGCTGGGTGACGCCAGCATTTTACTGCTCATGTCGAACGGAAAGCGCGAGCGAGTCATGAGATCACTCATGTGCTCAAGCTCCATCATGGACTGTTCCAAAGCCGACATAGGGTACCACAGGCGCGGTCGGACAAGTTCCCACGATCTAAACATTTTTGATTCTTTGTCTTTTCGTTGGTTAATTGACTCGGCTGTTTGTAATGTTACTTTCGTGTTAGGTGGTAAATTTCAAAGTGACCAGACTTTGATTCAGCATTTGGTCAATAGTTGGTCAGCTCTTCAACGTCGGTGGTGTGATCTCGGAGGCTGTCGAATGGCATCCACCATGCAGCGAAAAGTTCGAACTTTCCAATCGAAATACGCTAATGTCCAATTCTAGAAAAGTGAGTTTTAGAAAAGGGTCGAAGCGTTCATATGAGGTGAAGTTGCTAGAAGTATGATATTAATATTTCTCTTGGAAATTAAGAAGTGTACCTCATTAATGTCGACGCTTCGACCCTTTTCTAAAATGACCCTTCTAGAATTTTATGGGAATGCTTCGACTCTTTTCTAAAATCACAAGACATTTCGACCTTTTCTAAAAGGGAAACATTATTCTCTGACCCCCTCGAATTGATAATGTTACAGTGAGTTACCGGTACTAGGTATTTATTTATTGGGAGCGGTGCACACCCCTGTACCATACAATAGGTACAACATACCATAAAGAAGTCCATGCTTTATTCAAGGCTTCAACTCGATTCCGCTAATATCTATGCGTTTGAAGACGCTCTTGCTGAATTAGAAAGAGATAATAAGAATAAATGATGCAGGCCAAGAGAACCTAGCTGATGCATAACCATTGAACACTTTCTCAACTTGTTTTTATAAAAACAAGTTGAAATTTAATGCCAGTGATAACTGGCATTAGAGTTGTATCATTATAGATGTAGACACCCTCTAGAGCTGTGACTAGCCTGTGCATTACTAATTGCGTGCTGTTCAAATATGACTCGGCGTTACAGAAGTTATTATTCCTTGGCAGCCTATCATCATTTCTGTTCGTATTCGGAACACTCTTTTTTCTATTTCAATTAATTGCCCGGACGCAATTGTTTAAGCTATAGGTCTAGGTCGTCCGTGCTAAAACTTTTATTTTCAAGATGGATCCAGCAACCTATTATCACCAAACTACATAACGAGCATAATATAGCACCCTTCCAATTAAGTGTTTCTTCTTGCAGTTGAACAATATCTAAGCTCAATCTTTAAAATAATTTAGTGGATTGCAGTTCATTACAAAAGAGGCTCAAACAATTTACAGGTAAAATGGAAGCATTAAAGCATACTCCATAAAAAGCAGAAAAGAGCAGAATCTTTAGCCTATTAACGTTCCTTAATTGATTACTTGATAACCCACGTTAAGTCTATCATTTGAATGCCTGATAGCACCAAGAAATTAGCCTGATGCAGGTCAATGCAGAGAAGTATTGTCAGCTTTTGAATCGTTGCACTCCCTGTTGCTACAAAGACGGCTAAAAATGACGGTCCTATTGTGCGTAGACATGACTTCATATGTTGTACCTACTTTATGGTACAGGGGGTGTGCACCTACCAAAAAGGAGTGTGCACAATAATAATTACATAGTACCGGTAACTAACTGTAGCATTATTTTAGAAATCTTAGAAATGCTGCGTCCTTTTTTGTAAATGGGGTCAACTTATAAATTCAAGGTCAGAATAATGTTTCCCTTTCTAAAACTCGCCTTTTTAGAATTTGAGTAAGTTACAGTAGATATTGTGACTCGTTCACATGAGATAAGGCTGCTACAGACAATCCTCTCAAATTGTTAGGTCCAAAACCAATCATTATATTATATAATTATGAAGGTATAGAAATGTATGCAGACAACAATTTTTACAAGTTTATCCTAAAAAAAATAAAGCAAAACCCATCGCAGAATATTCAACATTATATCCTGAAACTAATTCAGCTTCAGCTTCAGGTAAATCAAATGGATAATGAGATACATTAAGAAACTACAAGCTCCTTATTTACTGTAGATCAACGCTACACAGCTGTTGTACTTCAATTTGGAGAAGCCGTTTTTTTCTTCATCAAAAACAATTTTTGTAATTTCAGCGTAACCGTCCAGTAAAACCGCGGTTGGTGGTAATAGTTACGATCAAGTGTCAGCATTGATATGCTACAGCAGGCAAACTATAATGCAATGGGTAAGAAAATTTGAAGAAGGCGGTCTAGAAAGTCTATTATCGACAAAACCTGGCAGAGGTATAGTACCTTTTCTTTACCATTTTTTAGAGTGATAACTTCTGTGTGTTGGCAGTGCATCACTTGATGATGATTAATTGAATTTAATTTTGGATGACCTATTATCCTACCACCATTCCTGTCTTCCTGTAGTGATATTACCGCTTCGCTAAATAATTATGCAATAGAAGCCCTCGTTCATTTTTTTGGCAAATGCTCTATATCCCTCTTGACTCTGAACTACGTACAAAAGGTAAAGCCGCAGTGGATGTCCTCAGCCCTAAAATTGGCAAATCAGCAAGCCATTCCTGTCTTCCTGTAGTGATATTACCGCTTCGCTAAACTCTGATGTCAAATCGCTCGATAGCCTAGCTTTCCTACCTCTGCCAGGTTTTGTCGATAATAGACTTTCTAGACCGCCTTCTAATTCGCTAATTCAGTATCTGAAATTTTAGGATGTACTGTAGAGGTAGTAAAGCAATATTTTAAAAATATAAAGAAACGTGAAGAAAATAGACTTTTTTAGCAATTAATGTCTATGATTCTGGATTTGTTTTGTTAATACTCAGGTGGTGAAATCGCCTGCTTATTTACAACAATTTGCATATTATTTAGAAGGCAAATTTGTAGAAAAAAGCGGCGAAATAAGTAATGTAATTGTTAAAAGTATAATTTGCCCCTTAAACTCTGATAATACGTGTAACTTAACAGCAGAAAGTGCTTTAAGAGCCGAGTTGAGCATGATCATGAAACTATGCTTGAGTCAGAGCATATTATCGATGTGGGACCTGGTGCAGGATAGACATTTTTTCTAAGCTTTGGCTAACATTAGCCCTCTTCCTCAATCCAGCTGTATCAATAAGCTTCATATTTTGGCCTTTGTATTGAAAAATTATATTAAGTGTATCGACTCAGGACATACTTGCAGGTGTAGGAATATTAACTTATGCTGCATATAAAGGTAAACCTGCATCAGCAGGTTTACCTTTTAGCTCCATTATTAGCCATTCGCATACAGCAAGGTCTTCTTTGCATAATAATCTGCATCCATAGTTTGCACTTTATCGAAACCACTTTATACAGTCGCACTTTGTAAACAAAGGAGAAGGTAAATTCACGGAGATGGGGGAGTCGTATTTGGAGCAACTGCTGCAACAACATGGAGCTAGGAAGGCACGATGCAGCTTTAGTAGACTTGCTGCTGGACTGCATGAGCTGCTGTGACGTGACGATTCCGTTTTGGTTTGAACTGTTGGCGGAGCTCTAGCAATGTGAGTCTTCGCTTCGGGCAGACTTTAAACCACGATTAGAAAGGCTGGCAGGGCTCTGTATGCAAAAGTTACAATTCCGGGAAGGGTTTACAGCTCTACCTGCCAATAAGCAACATGACTTAAAAGCACTTCGACAGGAACTTGGTGATATACTTGCGTGATTGCTGTCAGCTGCTTGGTGTCTAGGCAGTGCCCTAGCACTGCGTAAATGAATTAAACCAGATATTTCTGACGCCACTGAAAGCGAGACCTTGGGAGGCGGTGGAGGCACGGCTGTATTGCTTCCGGTCTATTGCGCGCGAGGTGGAAAAAAGTGAGACTACGGTTGTGGGGCTTGAGCTTAACTTGGTAAATTAAAAACTGACATTTTAGGTCCTTAGTTCGCTACTCTTTAGCTACATCTAAGCCTATCCTTTCTAGAAGCTTCGTGGGGACGTTATCCTATTACGTCAGGTTGTGTAACCCGTTACTTCCTGTACTATCCAATATGTAACCTGTTACTTCAGGTACTATCCAATATGTAACCTGTTACTTCAGGTACTATCCAATATGTAATGGTTGTGTTGCCCGGGTACGTGAGATATCAAGTCGCACGTACCCTGCGGCCTGACATCTCCCCGGACTTGACTTCGCGTTGGCGGTCTCGAAAGTCCTGTACTAGTCGATGCCAATGCGAAACGTGGCGAATAGATTTCTCGCGCTCCCAAGTACTATCACACTCCGGGAGGCCATGCCATTTTACTAGCCATTCTTTTTGGCGGCTGCGCTGACGACTACGAAGCAACTTTTCCACGATGTGTAGTTCTTCTCCTGTGTCCGACTCTAGGATAACTGGTGATGCCTTCGGAATTGGTCGTCCCGCAAACTCAGAGACATTCGCCTTGTATGGTGAGAGTAGGTCGACGTTGAAAGATGAGTGCAGTTTCTTCATATTTCGCGGTAGCTTCAATTTAGCTACATTCGGGTTAATCATTTTGATTATCTCAAACGGTCCAACTTTTTTGGCCGCGAGCTTCGCTTTCTTCAATTCTGTGTGAGAGTTAACTGTCTTGAGTAATAGGTTCTTGGTATCCAGCAGAACTAAGTCACCGACGTTAAAGGTGAAGCTTGTTCTTTTTGAATCGTAATACTTCTTTTGCCTTTCCTGGGCTTGTTCTAGATTTTCTCGTGCCTTACGCACTAGATCTTGACGATCTTTGGCGAACTTCGAGGCGAACTCTGAGATGGGTTGTGGATCCAGACCATCGTAGTCTCTGTATTCATGAGAAATCAGATTGGATACTTTTCTTCCGGTATCGATCTCAAACGGGGTGAGCTTAGTAGACGCGTTCACTGAGGTGGCATGCGCGTACTCTACAGTACCAAGTAGCTTGGCCCAATTTTCTCCACTGTACGATACCAGACAGCGTAAAGCGTCTTCTAAAACCAAGTTTTGGCGTTCTGTTTGCCCATCTGCTTGCGCCCTATGAGCGGTCGTCATGCTTAGTTTGACACCCATTATATTCATGAGACACTTCCAGAAGTTTGCTGTGAACTTCGGATCTCTATCGCTGATAATAACCTTCGGCAGTCCGTGATGACGGACTACGGCGTCGAAAAATAACTTTGCGGTGTCTTTCGAATCTGCCGTCGTATGCGTTGGTGCAAAAATCGGTCTTTTTGACAACTTGTCTACGATGACGCAAATAGCGTCATACCCTTCCGACACGGGAAGTCCAGTAAAAAAGTCCATTGACACTACTTCCCAGCATTCCTCCGGAATGGGGATAGGAATCATTAATCCTTTCTTTCGCTGGCTGTTTGACTTCCATCGAGCACATGTTTCACATGTCTCGACGTACTTTTGTACTGTCTCAAGTATCTTCGGCCAGTAGTACCATTGCTTCAACTTCATGTAAGTTCTGCGCACTCCAGGATGTGCTGCTGTAGCTGCGTCATGAAACTCGTATAAAATCTTTGTCTTTAGTTCCGGCATGTCTGGAATGCATATTTGTTGCATTGCATTATCTTGTTTCAGGTATATAAGGCCTTTGTCGATTATGAAGTTGTCATTCGACTGTTTGGTATTCCAAATGTTTTTAAAAAACTTGTCTTTGCGATATCCTTGCTGAATCGCTTTTCGCACTTCGTCACTGAGATGTGCGCGCACAACGTGGAACTCGGCGTTGTGGATTTGCTCCTGAGCGACCCCTATCGGACGACTCTCCCCCCGCAACTCCACATCGTCGAGTAATAGATGGGAGACATCCATCGGAATGTTTTGAATGAGGGCAGAGTGAACCATGTGCCCCAAGAATGCGATTTCCGTGCGACCAAATGCACATTTAGAGAGTCGAGCGTAAAGTTTCTCCTTGCGCAACACTTCGCATACCGCGCGAACGTGACTAACGTGGTCCTCCATTGTACGGGAGAAAATACATATGTCGTCAAGATACACGACAACAAATGTTCCTAGCTTATCGAACAACGTTCGCATAAGACGTGACCAGACACCAGGCATTCCTGATAAACCCATGGGTGCAACACACCATTGATACGTTTCTTTTTTGGTTCGGAAAGCCATATACGGTCGACTTGATGGTAACACTACCATTTGATGATATCCTTGTGCAAGATCGAGAAGCGAGAAATACTTGCATCCAACCATGCGGTCGAACAGTTCTTCGATCAATGGCAAAGGAATTTTTGCCACGACTGACATGCTATTGACATAGCGGTAGTCAATCACCCATCGAATGGGGATCTTCGAATTTCCGCTTCGTAGCCATTCGGCGCGTTTCGGGAACTTTCCGGTTGTCGGATCTTTCTTTGGAATCCCAAAAATATTAGAGACCCAGGGAGAATTGGATACTTCAATCCATCCTTTCCGTATATTCTCTTCTACAAATTGTTGCAGGGCGTCCTGCTCGACCTTCGAAAGACGGAAGGGAGCACGGGAGCTCGGAACCGCATCAGGCTTCATTTGCAACTCGAAGTTAACTGATCGCGTTGGAGGCATTTCATTCGGGAGTTGTTCTGGAAATACGTCCTTGTATTCGTCCAAAACAGGCTTCAACTCCTGCGGTATGTCCGATTGTTCAACGTCTGTCACTTTCAAGTGATATATCTCATCATAGGCTCCAATTTTTAGCTTCTCTTGGAACGTCGGACCATCTACGTCTTCGAACTTCGTGTTGTCTGCAACTTCAATCTGTTGCGTACGCCAATCAATCTGCGGATTATACTTGGTGAACCATGGTTGACCAAATATCACGTCATGTGTATCCGGTAGTTCCCATTCCGTGAACTGCATCTTTGGGAACTCCATACCTTCGATACGAATGGTATCTTCCACTCTCTTTGTGGGCTGACTCGATGTCCACGTTCCATCAAAACGACGTGCTTGCACCTTTTGTGCGCTTAGCACTTTTGTTGCCAAACCGGGTTTGATTAGGTTTGTTGACGCGCCAGAGTCGATTAAAATCTTGACTGATTTGTCTCCAATGACACCATTACGAACTAGTAGTCGACTCTGCGCTGGCACGTCCAAACTAGAGCTGCTTGACTCTAAGCTAATAGGTTCTCTCTTGGCCTTCTGTTGGACCTTCACGGCATTGATCGTGACACGATCGTAAACAACTGTTTCCTGTTCCTCATCACGGCTGTCCATATTGTTGACATGCTGACGAGTTGTATGCCTCTGATTACTCCTGCCGGAACGATTATTTCCTCTATCATTACGTGTTCCTTGATTATTGCACTGTGCGGAGCGGTGATTCGGTCTACCGCACTTAAAGCACAAATTTCGGCGGCGGCATTCGTCGCGAGACGGAATCTGCACGTTGCTAATGTCCATGGGTTCTGGACCCTTGTTCGATCGATATCGACTACTGTTCTCGTACGACCTATACCTTGGTCTATCGTGCGAGTTTCCTCGGGAGTATTGCTGCGGATGAGAGCGGTCAAAGTCCAACGCAACCGTAATAGCTTCGGATAGTGTTGTACAGCGACGGTATTGAACCTCCTCTCGCGTACGACCTGTAAGTCCACGTAGGAAGTACATGATCTGGTCCAGATCGCTCATTTCACGGACTTGCGCGACTATGTGTCGAAACTTGCTCACATAATCAGGGAGATCTTTGCAATCGCGCTCTCTCAGATTGTTCATATCTTCGCGTAGGCGCTCTTGTAAGTCAGCAGGAACGAACTCACGTTCGACTTTGCTGAAGAAATCGTCCACGTTTGTGATGTACTGTTTTTGCATCACATACCACCGAGCAGCTCCTTGCTTCAGTGTTCCACCTAAGACGGCAAGT